>CAJQZJ010000275.1:558187-668567 GCA_907164525.1 Lophiomys imhausi | reverse complement strand
TATCAAAAAATCTTAAGTTAAGAAAACATCTTTGAATGCCATATTCTTCAGATCTCTTGAGGTTTTTGAAATGAAACATGTGAGAAGGGGACTGACGTACACAAAATTTACTGATTATTTGACCTTTTGTTCTATATAATCTTCTCCTAGCTGTTCCCATACAGTCTTTACTGTAGACACTAGTGAGCCTTGTCCATTCCTGACCATCTTGACCATGCACAAGCACAACAGGCTGATAGTCTATCACAAAAGCAGCATTGTTCACAGGATATGGAGACACTTATATGTATGGATGTTTTCATTATTTGGAGATAATTGTCACTACTTGGCCTCCTATCCCTGCCAGGGAAATTATTTTGGTATGTTTACTTATGCAATACTGTATGAAACACAGATGTGATGAAAGGACAACAAGATTATGTAATTCCTTCTTCCCTAGAATGCTCCTAAATATATAGAGTGGTCTTGAGCATATGTCCTAGGGACATACAAAACAAAACAAAACAAAACAAAACTGGATTTTGTATGGAAAAAAAATCCCAACTGCAGCCATTTTTCTAGCATCCTGACTTAGATCAAATATCACAGTTTTGCTCTAAGCAATTTTCCTTCTAATCATTTAACTCACATGTGGTGGTGAAAGGTACATTATTCGATCATGTTTTTAAATTCATTGGCATTCAGTCCAAACATTCTGGCCTTGTAAGAACCATCCAATCTTACAGTTGCCTGCAGGCAGTTCCTAAGCCCTTGTCCTCTGCATTAGAAAAAGCTAAAATATCCCTTTGTGCAAGAATCAGACCAAAAGGCAGATATTCTTAAATCAGAAGGAGAAGGAGACAGAGGAGGAGTAGGAAGAAAGGTAGGAGAGGACAAAAGGAAAGGGATCAGGATTTGTGATATCCTTGTATGTCTTTGCTCACTTTTCCAATTGTAAAGTAGGGAGTTCATCTCTTTGGGGGTGAGAATAAACAGAACAAGCCCAGGGCAAGCTTGTAATTAAAGACATAAGGCAAACTTCAAAATGTTGGTTTTGGATCCAGAGAGGTTGAGATCTGGGACATGTTCCTTTTTTTTATTTGCAGTCTCTTTGTAGACTTGTCAGCTTGTTCAGTTTTCCTTTTTAAAAAATGGAAGATAAAGTTTCTACTTTTTAAAGCATTTTGTTCTGAGTTATAGGAAAGACATATTATATATGTTCCAGCATATCTCTTGGTTTTCAACAAAAGACAAGCATTAGTATTCTGTAATTCCAGCTATTAAATGTATGAGGGCCCAAGATAAATAGGAAATGTGCCTGGTGCTCCTGTGTCTGCAAAGCTCAGTGAGATGCTTCCTTACCTGTTTACTACAACAGAGAAGAATGATTGTGAATTCAGACTTGATTTCAGAATCTTATTTACTCCTGTCATGCAAGTAAAAAGTCTGAGGTCACTTGAAGTGTTCCTCATCTCTCTGTTTCCCCACATTTAATTATTCACTTAATCCTACAACTTTCACTGTCAAAATATTTTCTAACTTAAAACCCCTCTCATATCTGTTTCTTTTCTCACTGATCCTGCCCCAATTATCTCTACATCATACTATTGAGCATCTTTCTAACATTTTCTTTAATATTCTTTCACTTTAAACCATTTCTCAAGCGTGCCATCTTAAAAAAAAAATTCTGACACTAACCAAAATGTGATTTTTCTCTGTCATTTACAAAAGGGAGTCTAGTGTTTGCTTTCAAAGTCATGATTCGCCACATTGCGGCTCGAACTTGTCATTAAACTAGTAGCCCTCAACAGGGTTGGTTCGTTGTCCAGGTGGACATTTTTTTTTTTTTTTGCGATTGTAACTTTGAAATGAGATGTTACTGACCTTTAGTTCACAGAGGCCAATGGTACCGCTTAGCACACTAAATACTGACAACAGAGAACTGCTAAACTCCAAACGGTAATATTGAGAAGGTTAAGAAAATTCAGTTCATAGCTGAGGTAACGGTTTGATGAATAAGTCCAAGGCCAGAACACAGCTGGAAACAATAAAAAGTGAAGGCTAAGTTGCTTTTATTTCATAGATGAGAAGCTGAACAAAGCAAGATGGACAGTAAGCCAGCATGAGAGGCTCAAGAGTGATGATGTCAGTTCTTGTTTTACAGCATTTGTTGCACATGTAGGAAATGAGCAGGAATGATAACAAAATTGGAGCACACTGGACAACTGGGTATCAAATAACCTTCAGGAGAAACAGGCAATCGAGATGAAGCAATCAGGTTTGGGGCTCAAGCTGGGAAGATGGGAAAAAGGAGAAAGAGTAACATTTCTAAGGCACCTCCACTTCAGTTGAGTGCAGACTGCACACAGATTAATCATCTTTTCCAGAGGTAGGGACAGAGGTCTGTAATATGTAAATGCAAAAAATAATATAAGCCCATTTCTGGAACTGGTCTTACATTTTATAACATCAAATATGAGATCAAACTAATTCAAATAACAGAAATCAGCATTAGCATTGATGTTAATGTTAGCAATTATAATAGTGCTTTAAATTAATATACCACCTTTAACCTGAAGAACTCTATGAAATGAAGGAATTTAAATTAAGTTTCTATAGCAATATAAGCAATCACCAGATGGAAACTGTACTGATGCTATTTCCAGATGCAATATGACTCTCTACATTTGCAAATGCAAGGAAGTCAAACATTTTCATAATTTATCTTTTTTTCTTTTTGCAAAAAGTCAGCAAGTGTGAGATGATTTCAAAGGAGAAATTAATGATAAGATTTATCCAACGAAGAAACCAGTGCACACCTACCCAATACAAGAATAAGCACAGCTGAATCTCTTAGGTTGTTTTGGATGATCATATTCATACTTCTGTGAGATGACATGTATAATTAATCACTAATATTATTATTAATATCTCTTAATAGAGAAGATGGATCATTGTGCATCTAAATTGTGCCCTGCTCCAGCTGTTACCTAATTAAAAGATTGAGATCCAAAGTCACGCAGTAATATTAATGGGTCGCAGTTTGTTTGAATATGAGTTCACAAAGAGATCTCAAAAATCACTGTTTTCCCCTAAGAAATATGTGTTACGTGAAAACATTCCAGTACCAAGTCCCTAGCTTCCCAGGTCAAATGCATGTGTTGCACATTAACATGTTTATTTTATCTCAGGTGGTCAGTGACACCATTACAGATGTTTCAGCTTTGTAGACAGAATAGCAGCAAAGATGTTAAGTGTAATATATGGGGTGAAATGAGGAATTTACTTTTAAAGTCATGGAAGATTGAAGTTTAATGAGTCAGTCCTTTCATGGCATGTATTCACTTATAACTGGATTTTAGACATATAGCACAGGATAACTATCTGACAATAAACTGACCCAAAGGAACAGGAATATGTACTTTGTTACCTGTTAGTGGGACACTTCACCCTAGTGGAGCTGCCATATAGGCCCCCAGTGCAAGAAGAAGCTCTTAGCCCTCATGTAACTAATGAACTGAGGGGGAGTTTTTCCAAAACTTCTTAAGGGTTAACGTGTGGGTAGCTGTTTAGTGTGGTTGAACTGTCCTGTCCGGGACCAACCTGATATCATGTGAAATGAAAAGAAACACAGAAAGTGAACATTTGAATAAGAAAACAGCCCCTAATTTTTTTTTCTGGAATACTGTGGCAGGGGGAGGCAATATAAATGTAATTTATCATTTTAAATGTGGCTGTGTCCCTTTAAGCACAACATGAAATGACTTATGACTCCAGTGACCCTACTTGATTGCTGTCTGTTGACATTCGTCATCACCATGGTAACAGCACCGTTGCCAGCTGTGTGCTTGGTAGTGAGGTCGAGGCAGTGCTGTTGGCTGGGGACAAGAGGGTAGTGCATGTGGGACTCTAGAATTACAGAGTTACAGGAGGAATCTTGTTCTTTTTTCAGGCGGGAAGAATTGAAAAGACATGCCTCCCTCTGTGGCTCAGCAAGCCCCAACGTGGGGTGGAACCCAGAGGGGACACTAGAACAGATGGTCTCAGTGTCCTTGCCTCTCTGTGGTAACAAAATAAAATGAGGTCAGAAATGCTCCCATCTGGAAGATAATCCACCGGGCAGCAGAAGGCATGGGAAGGGGAAAACAGCATGCAAATTTTATTAGCACAATATCTCATGGAGACTCCTCAAGCACGTGCACCCATCCTCTCAGCTGCCTCTTTCTGAGTTCCAACTGTACACATGTTCTGAAGGCGATCTAAAAATACGGCTACCCTCTTAATTGATTTTTACTTGTCTCTTTGCCTTTTTTTTGCTGGGCATGTCCCCCGCTTCTTATGCCTGTCTCCTTTCTCTTACCCTTCCTTCCTAATTAGTGATTTAACCTGTTAGATTGGAAGGCGACATGGTCCATTTTGACTACCATTTAACATAGATTGAATTCCAGAATGGTTTAGGATCTTATCAAACCTACTTACAGAGTACTTGATAGGTCAGCATTAAACCCAGGTCTCAAAATCCCCAATCCAGTCCCTCTTATATTACACAGTGCTACTTCATCCATTTTCTCCCTTCACTTCTTGGGCTAATTCGTTGGCATGCTGAAGCACAGTCAAATCTCAAACCTCTAAGCCAATTAGTATTTAGCACAGAGTAATCCTGGTTTTCATGAAGTGATTCTCTGCAGAACTTAGTTTGCTCCAGAGGCAGTAGAGGATTCATCCTCACGAGATACACTGAGGAAGAGGAACAGAAAAAAAGTTGACTTAGTCATCTTTCTACTTTATTTAGAGTGAGCATTAAGGTCCCAGGACACTGAATGGTTTGAAATGAATATATACAAAAGCACCAGGAGCATCAGAATATGATTAGTCTGTAGTGCTATACTCTGCATGGTATGCAGGCTGCTAGGGGAATAAGGGGATCATTACCAAGTTTGCCGCAGAAGTATTTCACACAAACATCATTAGTTAGCAAAGGCATTTTTACACATGAGGTTATACTAGACTTCTCAGATATCTAGGAAAATATCAATATTCAGTGTATGGAGTTAAGATTGAAGCATCCTGATCATTCATCAGGATCCAAGAGTACTTCAAGTCTGTTGATGATGAATCAGTTCCTGGGTCAGCAACAGGGCTGTCCATGCAATGGTCATTCAACTCCTTTGCTCTCCTGAACTTCTGCATCTTCGTGGCCTGTTTGTAGGACAGTTATATCTTAGAAGCCTACAAATCTAGACCAGAAGAGTGATAATTGCAGGGAAAGTACTGCTACCTTTTATTGAACCCTACTATATACCCAGGGATTTTACAGACATTATCCCATTAGTGCATACACCCTGTCAAGTATAGATATTGCTGTCACATGTCAGGGATTCAAAGACAAGAATTTACCTAAAATTGTTACATACTAATTAAAATCATAACCAGGATGCATACCTAGCTACGACAATGATTTTAAATATTGTATGTTTAACAATTACTTTTTCCATCCTAAAATAGCACACATACATTGCTCTGATGGTTACTTTCTACATATCTTATGTTTTCAGCATATTAAGAACATGTGGATAAATGACTGAGCAAAAGAGATGCAGCCTTTTATAGCTCAAACATTTGAAAATATGGTAAAATAGATAAGAGAAAAAAAATAATCTGAGTAATTCACATGCAACTTTAGACAGCTATCAATGTTCTGAACAAACAAAATTGTGGGGTGAAATGAAGCTACTTTAGATGGTTCCTGTTAGCTTATGGTGGTCAAGCTGAAATCTGAAATATAAAAAACAGATTAGCTATCAGATATTTGATGAGGAGTTTGGCAAATAAGGGACAACAAATATAAAACCAGAAGAAGGAAAAGAGGTTAATGAGATTGAATAATACCAAGATGTAGATAAAATGGGGATAAATCCTAACAGCAAGGAAGATGGTGGCAACTATTGTGATCAGATGGCACCATGTTCTCTTTGGAAAGGAAATATAAAAGGTAAACTAGTTGGAGAGATGGCTCTGGAAGTAATGTATTTGCTGAACAGTTGTGAGGATATAGCATTGTATCACCTGAACCCTCAAGGAAGCAGACACAGTAAGGTAGCAGACAGTTGTAATTCCAGTCCCACTACAGTGATGTAACAGGTGCAGACAAAGAATCCCTAGAAGCTGGTGGGCCAGCTAGCCTTTCATACACAGCCAAAAACAACAACAAAAAACCCAGGGACACAAAGAGAAAAACACATTAGAGGACTAACTCTTGACGTTGTCCTCTGACTTCCACATGTACATCATGTCATATACATATCTGCACTCTCTCACACACATATACCTATACATGCACACATGTCATACACTCAGAACATATGTTCACAGCTTTAAAATTATTGAAAACTGTAGAACCAAGGAAAGATGTGTATGGATATATATGTGGGAATCAGAATATAAAATGATATTTATTCTTTTAATAATTGTATGGGCCATAATATGAAGAAGTTACTTTAATAGCATTGTAACTTTTGTAACTTCTCCATATCTTTCATGGAATAAGACAATCTAGATACTAATATTTAATTATTAGCCTTATTGATATTAATTCTACTATCTCTTTGAGGTTTTCTTATTTACTCCGTTCTGGTAATTTATGCTCAAGTTTCTTGTTGTAGAATTCACACACAAAAAAGCGTGAACCAATGTTTGGAGTTCTTTTGGCCATATTTCTCAGTTCTTCTTTGATGTGTACAAGCAATTATAGGCAGCACATAAATGAATGCTTAATCTTCAAATAACTTTATTTACAAATAATGAATTTTGATTTTCATGTAGTATCAAGGGGGAAGTGCCATTAGCCTTTGGGCCATTGTTTTTGTTAGCTTCCTGGAGGTCTTTGCAATTCTTTTTCTGTTTCACTGAGTAATAACAGGTGAGTCTGTTCCTCTGCCAAGTTTCAATTTTCTCATGTAAAAAGTAAAGGGATAGGTATTGTTCACTGCCAAATTCTCTTCGGTATTAAAACTATGATTTAGAGTTGTATTTACTATCAACTCTTTCCAGAGTATATTCCTAATATGTACACAATAGCTATAAAATATGTTTATAGATGCTTTATACACTAGTTACTGTCTCTGCTACTGTGATAATATAACCTGAAAAAAGAAACATAGAAAGTGTTTGTTTTATCTCACTGTTCAAGCCCACAGTCCACCATGGCAGAGATATCCTGCAAATGGGAGTTTGAGGTATCAAGTTAAGTTGTATATTCAGTGAGGAATCAGAGAACAATAAATTCTTATGTGCATCTAGATTTCTCCTTTTCTCCAGAGCACAGGATCCAAGCTCAGGGGATAGTGAAGCCCATTTGAATCATCCAACTTCAATTAACCTAATCAAGATAATTCCTTACAGGCATCCCCACAGGTAACCTAACTTAGATAATCCTTTAGGAGTATGCCTAGAATCTAGGCTTTTCTCCTAGGGGATTCTAGAGCATGTCAGGTTGATAATTAATGTTAACTATCACTCAGTTATATTAGTATGTATATGATTATACTTACTGGTATGTAGATATTTGTGTTATATGAACATATCTTACATAAATATATGTAATAATGTATGTGTATTTATCTCTATCTTTGTATAGATGGATATATGTCTAGATTGTATATATAAAAATGTAAAAAAGGAGACTGAAGAATATATACTGGAAGGAATACAATGTTAAAATAGCTTAGAAGTAGGGCAAAAGGTAGTTTGACTTTAATCTTTTGAAGAAAATTTCTTAAAGTAGTAAAATTTTAGTTATTCATTTTAGAATCTTTCAATTTTTATGGATTGATAATGACAGGGAATAAGTTTTCATTCTAGATGAAAGAATAGACAAAAGCAAGCTTAGACTGTATATGAAGCAAACTTGTGAAGTCATCGTGAAACTTATCATGGTAAGAAGCAAAGAGGAATTTCAGAGTTATATTAAGAGAGAAATTTATTGGAGCTGTTTCAGAAATCTGATCTGCTAAGCATCTATGTTCTCCAGGTCTGAGGAATACTTGTAAATTAAAAAAAAAATAAGAGTATCATAAAAAAGTGACAGAAAAAAAAGATGAGATGTGGTTTCTGTTTCCAGGATTTTGACAGCATATGAAAGAACAAGTATTAAACAAAAAAAAAAAAAAACTCTAATTACTGGGACAAATACTAAGTTCAGAATAGCATGGAAGGGGAGAAGGAGCAGAAAAACATGAGAGAAGATTGTAAAAAACACTTGCTAGCAAGTGTCAGAAGCAAATAGAATTTGTCCAGGTATCATAAGCATCAATGTTGCTAAATATGGACAAACAGTGAAGTTGAAGAGAGGATAGAAACACTGGACTGAAAGATATAAACCATATACTGAAGGTAACAGAGCTAAATTTTAGTCAGAAAAGCAGGGTATCTTAATTTTCATCTGTTGAAAGCTAGTTTGGAAGGAGGCCAGACTAAATATAGGAAGAAAAAAGCAATTACCGTCACTCAGTTGAGAAAAAGTCAGAATTACAACACCAGCATGGAGAGAAGAGGGCTGTATTAGCTTCCTGTAGCTACTGTAATAAATCACCACAAACGTAGAATTTCAAGGCACAGAAAATTATTTTCTTAAAATGTTCTAATATAGTTCAAAATCAGAGTGAAATTTAATTTCTTGAGTTCTTTGTAAATTATGGATATTAGCCCTCTGTCAGATGTGGGCTTGGTAAATATCTTTTCCTAATCTATAGATTATAGTTTTGTTTGAATGACATTGTCCTTTGCCTTACAGAAGCTTTTCAGTTTTAAGAGGTCCCATTTATTGATTGTTGATCTTAGAGCCGGAGTTATTGGTGTTCTGTTCAGGAAGTTGTCTCCTGTGCCAATGAGTTTGAGGCTTTTCCCCACTTTCTCTTCTATTAGACTTATTGTGTCAGGATTTATGTTAAAAGGTTTCTGATCCACTCTGACTTAAGTTTTGTGCAAGGTGATAACTATGGGTCTATTTGCATTCTTTTACATGTTGACATCTAGTTAGAGCAACAACATTTGCTAAAGATGCTGTCCTTTTTCCATTGTATGGTTTTGGCTTCTTTGTCAAAAATTAAAACAAGAAACCAAGTAATCCAATCAAAAAATGGGAACAGAGCGAAACCGAGAATTCACAAAGGAGGAATCTCTAATGGCAGAGAGACACTTGAAGAAATGCTCAACGTCCTTAATTATCAGAGAAATGCAACTCAAGACAACACTGAGATTTCATCTCACACATGTCAGAATGGCTAAGATCAAAAACTCAAATGACAGCACATGCTGATGGGAGTGCAAACTTGTACAGTCATTATGGAAATCAGTCTGGCGATATCTTAGAAAACTTGAAATAGCTCTACCTCAAGACCAAGCCATGACACTTCTGGGTATACATCCAAATGATTCCTCGCCAAACCACAAGGACATCTCCTCATATATGTTCATAGCAGCCTTATATGTAATAGCTAGAATCTGAAAACAACCCAGATGTCACTCAACTGATGAATGGATAAAATGTACTATTGTACATTTATACAATGGATGGATAAAATGTACTATTGTACATTTATACAATGGAATACTACTCAGCTATCAGAAACAAGGAAATTATGCAATTTGCAGCCAAAAGGATGGAACTAGAAAAGCTCATCATGAGTGAGTTAACCAAGTATCAGAAAGATGCACATGATATCTATTCACTTATAATTGGATTTTAGTTATATAATACAGGATAACTATCCTACAACCAACAAACCAAAAGGAATAGGAACATAGATTTTGTCTCCTATCAATGGGACACTTTTTCCTAGTGGTGCTGACATGTAGGCCCCCAGTACACGAGGAATCTCTTAGCCTTCAAATGACTGGTGAAATGGGGGAGGCTGATATGTAGGGACACCCCACTCTGGAGGACTAGGATAGGAGAGAGAAGGGAGGAGGGTGGGAGGGTGGAAGGGTGGGACTCGGAAGGCTAGAAAGAGGGAACTGTGATGGACATGTAACTTGAAGTAATAAATAAACCTAAAAAATTCAAAGTGACAACAGGTCATACTTCATATATAGGAATATAGGTAAGTATACTCCTTGTTTATTCTAGCTTCTTCTAGGCTTGGTGGCTGTGTACATCACTAGATATCTTAACATTAAGATATATCACTTCACTCTTTGCCTTTTCATGGACATCACCTCTTCTGGGTGTCCTAATTACCCATCTGCCTGTCCATTTAATGATATTAATGATGACATAGCAGGCTCATCCCAATAACCATTATGTTAACCTCATCTTACAACCTACCCTCTCCCAGCCATGTTTTAGAAAGGTTCTCATGGTGTAACATTGGCTGGTTTGTAACTCACTTTGTAGACCAGGTTGATCTTAAACTAACAGAGATCCTGGGATTAGAGATGTAGGATATCATGTCTGGTCATCTCATATTTTTAACCTCATTTGCAAGACTGTATTTCCAAAGCAAATGATATTTAAAAAACAGGAAATTAGAATATGAACATATGTGCATATGAATTATTTCATGTCAGTATTTCTTATATATATGTATATGTATATATATATATATGTTCATACATAGAAAAAATTCTATTATAAGAGATCAGGGGAAAGTAAAACATGAGATATGTAGGTGTGCTTTCCATACCTAGATACATGGTTGGTTCTGGTATCAATAAATACAGTACATGTTAATAGAAGGGCAATTTTATAAATATTATAATGATGAGTCATATTTTAGGCTGAATGAATTAACATTTCTCTGTGTTATCTAAGTAAAGACACACAACTGTGAGGATAAAGAAAGAGCTTTAAAGGGAGACATTAAATGGGTAGCCACCATCTCTCAGTAGGCCTTAGAGCCAACTAGGTAATTCAGAAAGAATCAGTAACAACATGAGCAATAGTTTAATAATACTGCTCTGGGGAACAACAACCTATAAAAGGCAGAAAAGGACAGAGAAGCATAAGAGCAATGTGATATAGACAGAGAAAATCGTCACACACAAACCAGGAAGAAGTTAAATATGCAGCATGGATGCCAAGAAATATGAACTATCAAGATTGAAATATTTTATAATGTCAAATCTGACAGATTGTTGATAATAATAGCTGACATTTCTTAGCTTCCAGGTCATGTGGTGACTACTTTAAATACATTCTAACATTTTAAGAACTATCCTCAGAGGGAGATGCCATAAACTCTACTAGTAGATAGGGACCATATAAGACTTATGGAAGAATTTTTGTTGCCTGAAAGAATGTTACTCAGTGTGGAGGAATTAAGATCAAATGCAGAACACAGAACATTAGTCCATACCCTACATGGTATCTCTTTCCAAGCATAAATCAATCAATCAATCAATCAATCAATCAATCAATCAATCAATCAGAGAAAAAGAAAAGCATGACTATAGCAGATGTAGTCAGATACTCCAAGAAGTTGACTAATAAAGATAGACACGAATGATAGAGAATCAGAATAGGTCACATTATTCTTTGTATCTCTCTCTCTCTCTCTCTCTCTCTCCCTTTCTCACCCCTCTCTCTCTGTGTTCTCTTTTTCTTTTTCATTTTATATCCTAATTGTAGCCCCCTCCTTCCATTTCTCTCCATCCTGTCCTCCTGCCCCTTCTTCCATCTCCCCTAACTTTCTCCACAGGGAAGGACAGCCCCCCTCCCTTCCCTACCATAGTGTATCAAGTTGCATCAGGTCTGAACCCTTCCTGTTCCATTGAAGCAAGGCACCACAGTATTGTTGAGGGAAAATAATCAAAAAACCAGACTAATAGTCCTTTCTAGAGACAGCCTCCGCTTCATTTGCTAGGGGTCCACATGATGACAAACCTGCCCATCAGGTACACATGTGTAGGGGGCCTAGGTCCAGTTCATGCATGCCATTTGAATGGTGGTTCAGACTTTGTGCATTCACATGGATGGATCTAGGTTAGTTGACTCTGTTGGTCTTGTGGAATTCTTGTCACCTTCTGTTCTCTCTAATCTTCCCCCCATTCTTTTACAAGATCCTCCTGAATTCTGCCTAAAGTTTGACAGTGAGTTTCAGTTTCAGTTTGGATCTTCTGCTGCATGGATGTTCTCAGAGGAAAGTTATGCTATTTTTCTGTCTGTAATCATAGTAAAATATCATTAATAGTAATAGGGGTTGGCTATCTCTTTCTTGGGGTAGGTCTAATGTTGGGCTTGTTATTAATTGATCATTCTTTCAATTTCTGCTATATCTTTATCTCTGAACATCTGTGTATAGGGTAAGTTTTGAGGTGAAGGTATTGTAGATGGGTTGGTTATCCCCTCTCTCCCTTAGAAGTCTCATCTATCTAGAGGAAGGCCTCTTCTGTCACCATATCTCCTCCTGGTAGTTTTCTCACTTACAGTTATCCCCCATCTTCTCCAAGGGCCTACCTTGTCTTTGGTCTCCAGTTTGTCTCAGAGATGACTCCCTGGGCATATGCCCAGGAGTGGTATTGATGGGTCTTGATAATACATATTCCCATTACTCTGAGAAACCAGCAGATTTATTTCCAAAGGTGTTGTACAATTTTGCACTCCCACCAGCAATGGAGGCATGTTCCACCTTCTCCACATCCTCCCCAGCATGTGTTGTCCCTTGAGTTTTTTTTTTTTTTAATCTCAGCCCTTTTGATGGGTGTGAGATAGAATCTCAGTGTCATTTTGATTTGCATTTCTATGATAATTAAGATCATTGAGCATTTCTTTAAGTGCTTCTCTGTTATTTGAGTTTCTTCTTTTGAGAATTTTCTATTTAATTCTGATCCTCATTTTAACTGGGTTTTTTGTTTGTTGGTGTTTACTTTTTATAAAGTTCTCTTTATATTTTGTATATTAGGCCTCTATTAGTTGTAGAATTGATGAAGATCTTTCCCAGTCTGTTGGCTGCTGTTTTGTTCTCTTGACAGTGTCTACTGCCTTACAGAAGCTTTTCAGTCTCATGAGGTTCCATTTATTGATTTTTGATCATAGATCCTGAGTTGTAGATGTTCAGTTCAGGACTTTGCCTTCTGTGACAAAGAGTTCAAGGTTATTCCTCACTTTTTCTTTTAATAGGTTTGATGTATTTTGTTTTATGTTGAGTTCTTTGTTCCACTTGGACTTGAGTTTTGTGAAGGGTCATAAATAAGAACCTGTTTGCATTTTTCTATATGGACACATCCAGTTAGACCATCACCATTTATTGAAGGTACTTTCTTTTTTCGATTGTATGGTTTTGACTTCTTTGGCAAAGATCAAGTGTCCATAGGTGTGTCCATTTATTTCTGTGTCTTTAATCCAGTTTCTCTGATCAACCAATCTGTTTCTATGCCAGTTTTTGTTGCTATTGATCTATAGCACAACTTAAAATCAGAGATGATGATTCTTCCAGAAGTTCTTTTATTGTGAATGTTTGTTTTAGCTATTCTGGGACTTTCGTTTTTCCATAAGAACTTAAGAATTGTTCTTTCAATGTCTATAAAGAATTTTGTTGGTATTTTGGTGGGAATTGCATTGAATCTGTAGATTGCTTTTGATATGATGAGCATTTTTACTGTGTTAATCCTACTGATCCATAAACATGAGCAATCTTCCCATATTCTGATATCTTCTTTAATGTCTTTCTTCAGGGACTTGAAGTTTTTTCATACAGTTCTTTCAGTTGGTTGGTTAGAGTTACACTGAGATACTTTTAAATTTTTGTGGCTCTTGTGAAGGTGTTGTTACTCTAATTTCCCTCTCAACCAGTTTATCTTTTGTGTGAAAGAAGGCTACTGATTTTTTTTTTTTTTTGGTTAATTTTGTATCCAGCCACTATGATCTAAGTGTTTAACAGCTATAAGTTTTTCTGGTAGAATTTTGGGGATTGCATATGTATACTGTCATATCATCGGTGAAAGGGGATTCTTTCACTTCTTCCTTTCCAATTTGTATCCCCTTGATCTCCTTAGTTGTCTTATTGCTCTAGTTAGAAATTAATTTACTATGTTGAATAGATATATAGTGGACAGTCTTGTCTTGTCCCTGATTTTAGTGGAATTGCCCCAAGTTTCTCCCAATTTAATTTGATGTTGGCTATCAGCTTGCTATAATTGCCTTTATTATGTTCGGGTATGAGACTTGTATCCATGACCTCTCCAAAACTTTGATCATGAAGAGGTGTTGGATTTTGTTAAAGGATTTTCAGTATCTAGTGAGATGATCATGCAGTTTTTTTTCCTTCAGTTTGTTTGTATGATGAATTACATTGGTGGGTTTTTGTATATTAAACCACCCCTGCATCCATGGGATGAAGCCTATCTGATCATGGTGGATAATATTTTTGTTGTGTTCCTGGATTCAGTTGGCAAGTATTTCATTGAGTAATTTTGCATCAAAGTTCATGATGGAGATTTGTCTGAAATTGTTTATCTTTTGTTGAGTCTTTATGTGATTTAGGCATCAAAATGACTATGGTTTCATAGAATGAGCTTGGCAATGCTGCTTCTGTTTCCATTTTGTGGAAGAGTTTGAGGAGTATTGGCATTAGGTCTTCTTTAAAAGTCTGGTAGAATTCTGTATTGAAACTCTCTGGCCCTGGGCTTTTTATTTGTTTTGATTGGGAGACTCTTGATGATTACTTCTATCTTATCAGGGGTTATAGGACTGTTTAAATTGTCTGATTTTGGTTTAACTTTGGTAAGGAAAATCAATCAAGAAAATCATCCATTTTATTTAGTTTTTCCAATTTTGTGCAGTACAGACTTTTGAAGTAAGACCTAATGATTCTTTGGATCTCCTCTTTGTCTGTTATTATGTCCTCATTTTATTTCTGATTTTATTAATTTTGATAGTGTCTCCCTGTCTTTTAGTTAATTTAACTAGGGGGTTTTCTATCTTACTGGTTTTCTGAAAGAACCAGTTCTTGGTTTTGTTGAGTCTTTGAATTGTTTTTTTTTTTTTTTGTTTGTTTGTTTCTAAGTACTTGATTTCAGCCCTGAATTTGATTATTTCCTGCCATCTACTCCTGTGGAGTTTGTTTGTTTTTGTTCTAGAGCTTTTAAGTGTGTTTTTAAATTCTTAGTTTCAGAACTCTTCAATTTTTTTTGGAGGATGCTTAGGGCTATGAACTTTCCTCTCAGCAGTGCTTTCATTGTGTCTCATAAGTTTTGGTAGGTTGAACCTTCATTTTCATTAAATTCTGAAAAGTCTTAAACTATTTTCCCTAATCTAGAAATCATTGAGTAGAGAGTTGTTCAGTTTCCATGAGTTTGTAGGCTTTCTCTTGTTTCTGTTATTGTTGAAGTCCAGCTTTATTCATAGTGATTTGTTAAAATATAAGGGGTCCTTTCAATTTTCTTGTATCTGTTGAGGCTTGATTTGTGATCAACTATATGATCCATTTTGGATAGTGTTCCCTGAGGTGCTAAGAAAAAAGTATATTATTTTGTGTTTAGGTAAAATGTTATATAGACATGTATTAGGTTCATTTGATTCATGATGTCTGTTAGTTTCATTATTTTTCTGTTTAGTTTATGCATTGTTGATCTTTCCATTGGTGAGAGTGGTGTTTGAAGTCTCCCAGTATTAATGTGTGGGTTTCAATGTGGGATTTGAGCTTTAGCAATGTTTCTTTAGAAATGCGCATGTCCTTGCATTTGGGGCATAGATCATCAGAATTGAGAAGTCATCGTGGTGGATTTCTTCCTTTTTTATTTATTTTTTTCTATTTTATTTTTTTGATCTTTCTATTCTTTTTTTTTCTTTTATTTTTTATTTTTTCAAGTTACATCTCAATCGCAGTCCCCTCCCTATTCCTCCTCCAGTCCCACACTCTCAACCTCAACCCCCCATCCTCTTCCCTTTTTTTTTCTTTTAAGTTTAAGGTATATCTTATTTCCCCCTACAGTTTCTCCTTTCAGTCCAACAAATGGCTCTTTCTCTTATAATAGTAAATACAATACAGTACAACAGAGGTAATTAGGCCACAGTTATGAGGGTTATATGGCTTAACGTACATTCCCAATGACCAGTCCATATGTATTTGGTACCTGACTTTAACATTCTACTATCTAAACATCTCCATGAGTTTAAAGTTCTATATCTGACTCACCATTCATACTAATTGCAACACAATTTTAAAAGTATCTTCTTAGATCTATAACACTCTCTTGACTCCTAAACAACTCAAAATTTAATTATGAGACTTTATCTATCTGTTCTTCAATCACCTCAGAGACCTGAGAGGGATAAATATATCTGATTTTATAGGAAGTACAGGGTCTGCAGCTTCCCAAACTAAGAAATGACATACCAGTGGCTGCCTGGACAGTTCCCATTTTCTCTCCATACATTACAGCATCGCTCTTCAGTCGTTTGGCCTCGCTTCTCTGACAGACATTGATTGTAGAGCAGGGGTTATGAAGGACTTACCTAACCTGTCTTGGCAGCTAGGCTGTCGACTTACCTGCTTCCAGGTTTTGTCCTTTTTGGACAGCATTCTGTCTACAGTTGGAGCAAGGGGCTTTTCCTACCAAGAGATAGGCTTGCGACTAATTCAATCATCTCCCACTGGAGATTTTTTGATGCTCATCTTCTACTTGGAGGACAATAGGGGGTGCTGTCAGGAGTTGATATGTCTTGATATAAAAAAAATCTAAAGTTACGAAAACATCTTTGAATGCCATATTCTGCAGATCTCTTGAGGTTTTTGAAAAGGCCTTATCTATCTCTTATATTAGGATAAGCAGATGTTGCTTGACTCTTAGCAGGTTTATTTCTGATTAGCTTAGCAAGTAACTATAATAGGCTGTCATAGTACCTAACAGAATGACTGGCTTGCATAACCACTAGTTTGCATTTCTTAATTATACTAAACAGTTCATGACAGTTAGTAGTAAAAGGCCGAAACATCACATTTCCTTTTTTTTCTTTACCTCCTAACCCTTCCATCCCATTTCTCTGGGGTGGGGTGTCCTTATATAACAGTCCCTCATGTCAGTTGAGAGGTCGTATGAGGGCCAAGAGCCTCTTCATTCATTGGGGATCTATGAAGCAGTACCATCAGTGAAAAGTGTCTCATTGCCTGGGAGAGAGAACTACTAAACAAACAAATCAATAAGCATACAATAGATAAAAAAGACTAAAAAACAGAAAAAAATATAACTAATATATGAAAAATAAATAAAAAATAAAAATTAAATATAAGAAGTCTATATCCAAGTTCCGTTTGGTGTGTTAGTTGTAGTATTGATACCTTCTAATATATAGCTAAAATCCTACTATAAGTGAATAGATGCCATATGTGTCCTTCTGAGTCTGGGTTAGTTCACTCAGGATGAGCTTTTCTAGTTCCATCCATTTGGCTGCAAATTGCATAATTTCATTGTTCCTGATAGCTGAATAATATTCCATTGTGTAGATGTACCACAGTTTTTTAACCCATTCTTCGGTTGAGGGACATCTGGGTTGTTTCCAGTTTCTAGCTATTACAAATATGGCTGCTATAAACATAGATGAGGAAACTTCCTTATGATTCCGTGAAGAGGCATTTGGGTGTATACCCAGAAGTGGTATGGCTGGGTCCTGAGGCAGAGCTATTCCAAGTTTTCTAAGATATCGCCAGACTGACCTCCATAGTGGTTGCACAAGCCTGCACTCCCACCAGCAATGGAGTAGGGTATTACCCCTTTCTCCACACCCTCGCCAGCATGTGCTGTCATTTGAGTTTTTGATCTTAGCCATTCTGACAGGTGTGAGATGGAATCTCAGAGTCATCTTGAGTTGCATTTCTCTGATGATTAAGGATGTTGAGCATTTCTTCATGTGTCTCTCAGCCATTAGGGATTCCTTCTTTGTGAATTCTCTATTTAGCTCTGTCCCCCCTTTTTTTGATTGGATTATTTGGTTTCTTGGCATTTAATTTCTTGAGTTCTTTGTAGATTTTGGATATTAGCCCTCTGTCAGATGTGGGGTTGGTGAAGATTTTCTCCCAGTCTGTAGGCTGCTGTTTTGTTCGAATGACAGTGTCCTTTGCCTTACAGAAGCTTTTCAGTTTCATGAGGTCCCATTTATTGATTGTTGATCTCAAGTCCTGAGCTGTTGGTGTTCTGTTCAGGAAGTTGTCGCCTGTGCCAATTAGTTCGAGGGTTTCTCCCACTTTATCTTCTAGTAGATTTAGTGTGACCGACCTTATGTTAAGGTCTTTGATCCGCTTGGACTTAAGTTTTGTACAAGGTGATAAGTATGGGTCTAACTTCATTCTTTTACAAATGGACATCCAGTTGGACAAGCACCATTTGTTGAAGATGCTATGTTTCTTCCATTGTGCCGTTTTGGCTTCTTTGTCAAAAATTAGGTGGCCATAAGTGTGTGGATCTATTTCTGGATCTTCAATTCGATTCCATTGATCTACTGGTCTGTTTCTATACCAATACCATGCTGTTTTTACAACTATTCCTCTGTAGTACAGCTTGAAATCTGGGATGGTAATACCTCCAGATGTTTTTTTATTGTACAGGATTGATTTAGCTATTCTCGGCTTTTTGTTGTTCCATATGAAATTGAGACTAGCTCTTTCCAAGTCTATAAAAAATTGTGTTGGTATTTTGATAGGAATTGCATTGAATCTACAAATTGCTTTTGGTAGGATGGCCATTTTTATTGTGTTGATCCTACCTATCCATGAGCATGGGAGATCTTTCCATTTTCTAAAGGCCTCTTCCATTTCTTTCTTCAAGGGCTTGAAGTTCTTGTTGTACAGGTCCTTTACTTGCTTGGTTAGAGTTACCCCCAGGTATTTTATGTTGTTTGTGGCTATTGTGAAGGGGGTTGTTTCCCTTATTTCTCTCTCAGTCCTTTTGTTTGTTGTATAAAGAAGGGCTTCTGATTTTTTTGAATTAATTTTGTATCCAGCCACTTTGCTGAAAGTGGTTATCAGCTGTAAGATTTCTCTGGTGGAATTGTTGGAGTCGCTTATGTATACTATCATATCATCTGCAAATAGGGATAATTTGACTTCTTCGTTTCCGATGTTTATCCCCTTGATGTCCTTTAGTTGTCTTATTGCTCTAGCAAGAACTTCAAGTACTGTATTGAAGAGATTTAATGAAAGTGGACATCCTTGTCTTGTCCCTGAGTTTAGAGGAAATACTTCAAGTTTCTCACCATTTATGTTGATATTGGCCACTGGCCTGTAGTATATTGCCTTTATTATTTCTAGGTACGGCCCTTGTATGCCTGTTCTCTCCAGAACTTTTAGCATGAAGGGGTGTTGAATTTTGTCAAATGCTTTTTCTGCATCTAGTGAGATTATCATGTGGTTTTTTTTCTTTCATCTTGTTTATATGGTGAATGACATTGACAGATTTTCGTATGTTGAACCCTCCCCGCATCCCTGGGATGAAGCCTACTTGATCATGGTGTATGATACTTTTGATGTGTTCTTGAATTCGGTTTGCTAGTATTTTATTAAGTATTTTTGCATCTATGTTCATGAGGCAGATTGGTCTGAAGTTCTCTTTCTTTGTTGGGTCTTTGTGTAACCGTACTTTTAAATTATTATTTAACACTTATTTATTTATTACTAAATTCACTTATAACAAACACCAACAATTTCTTAACTATTAATCCTATAAATTCCTACAACCCCTTTAACCTATCCACTAAACCTATTGATAATTATAACAACTACTTTCATAACCTTTTAGAATGATACAGTCTCTGGGGCAGGTCCTCAGTCGTCAGGAACACAGTCTTTGTTGTAGATTCTTTAACGCACTTAGCAGTCCTTTTTCTGGATCTCTCAGATGCAGGTTCATCAGGGTAAGTTGGTTATTGCAGTCTCACCTTAAATAAGGCTTCATGCTTTCTTCTCTGTGGGAGACCCCAGCCGTCTGCAGGCCAACTTACTTCTTTTGAATCAGGAACTCAGCTGCTCTGCCTCAGTCCTTAAAGCCAGGCACAGTTTCCCCTAGGCCACTGATCGGACAGATCAAACCCCTCCAGGCAAAAGCTGAGCCACAGCGTCCAGTCCTTGGCGTATTGGTGTCTTGCTCAGGCTTTCTTGGCTCACCAGCTTCTTTCTGCTTCAGGGAGAGAGCTGGCCATCAATGGCCAGCCCTTTTTTTCAGCAGGACTCTTGGAGCTCTCTAGCATCAGGGGCCTCTTCCCTTTCTGGGCTCCATGCACTGTCCTTAAATAGGAGGAACTCTGTTTCATCTTAATTTGGGCTCCGCCCACTTAGCAGCTGAAAACAATGTCAGGCCAGATACTTTGTTTCTTCAAGTCCATTAAGTCTTTCCTGTTTTCCTGACTTCATTTGTTTTTCAGTCTATTAAGTCTCCTGTTTGTTTCCTGGTTTTAGTCCACATGCTGATAATGCTCTTCATGCCCCGAATTAAGAGACAGTATCAGAAACCCCTATATATTTTCTAAATCTAATTTATCTAACCCCTACATCTTTGTGTGGTTTAGGAATCAGGGTGATTGTGGCCTCGTAGAATTAGTTTGGCAATGTTCTTTCAGATTCTATTTGGTGAAAGAGTTTGAAAAGTATTGGTGTTAGCTCCTCTTTGAAGGTCCGGTAGAATGCCGTGCTAAAGCCATCTGGCCCTGGGCTTTTTTAGGTTGGGAGATTTTTAATGACTGTTTCTATTTCCTTAGGGGTTATAGGGCTGTTTAATCTGTTTATCTGATCTTGATTTAGCTTCGGTAGGTGGAATCTATCAAGAAAATTATCCATTTCACTTAAGTTTTCAAATTTGGTGGAGTATAGATTTTTAAAGTAGGATCCAAATATTCTCTGGATTTCCTCAATGTCTGTTGTTATTTCTCCCTTTTCATTTCTGATTTTGTTGATTTGTGTTTTCTCCCTCTGTCTTTTAGTTAATTTGGCTAAAGGTCTGTCTATTTTGTTGATTTTCTCGAAGAACCGACTCTTGGTTTCATTGATTCTTTGTATAGTTCTTTTTGTTTCTAAGTTGTTGATTTCAGCCCTAAGTTTGATGATCTCCTGCCTTCTGCTCCTCTTGGGAGTGTTTGCTACTTTTTTTTTCCAATTCATCCAGTTTAGCTGTTAATTCGCTAATATGAGCTGTCATACTTTTCTTTTTGAAGGCACTTAATGCTATGAACATTCCTTGTAGCACAGCTTTCATTGTGTCCCATAGGTTTGGGTATGTTGTGTCTTCATTTTCGTTGGATTTTAAGAAGTCTTTGATTTCCTTCTTTATTTCTTCCAAGAGTCGCAACCTTTCCCAGATAATTGGATTGTTTGTGTGAGACCTGGGAGTGCCCAGCAGGGTGGGGATTATCTCTGCATGGTTTCTGAATCTGCCGGCTGGGTAATAGGTTGGAATTTACCTGGTATTTCTCCTTTTGGGGGCATGGGTTATCCCGATTCCTGGGTCCAGAGGCTTCCTAGCGTGTCAGAGAGTTGGAAGGGGCATCCTGCCCAGGCGTCTTCGGTTCGGATTTCTTCCTTGATGAGTATGAAGTGTTCTTTCCCTTCTCTTTTGATTAACATTGGTTGAAAATCTATTTTATTAGATATTAGAATGGCTACTCCATTCTAATGGAGTATCTAATATTAAGCTTACTTCTTAAGTCTGTTGGCTTGGGAAGTCTTTTTCCAGGCCTTACTCTGAGATAATGTCTATCTTTGTTGCTGAGGTGTGTTTCTTGTAAGCAGCAAAACGATGGATCCTGTTTGCATATCCACTCTGTTAGTTTGTAAGTTTTTATTAGGGAATTGCATCCATTGATGTTCAGGGATATTAATGACTAGTGATTGTTAGTTCCTCATATCTTGATGTTGGTGGTGTCAGTGTGTGAAAGAGATTCTCTTCTTTTGGTTTTGCTTCAGTGGAGTTATTTTTTTCCTGTATGTTTTTGGATGTAGTTAACATCCTTGGGTTGGAGTTTTTCTTCTAGTATATTCTGTAGGGATGGATTTGTGCATAGATAATTTTTAAATTTGGTTTTGTCATGGAATATCTTGTTTTCTCCATCTATAATGATCGAAAGCTTTGCTGATGTAGTAGTCTGAGCTGACATCTGTGGTCTCTTATTCTTTTAACATACTGGTGATACTGAATTTACTTGCATTGTCAGAGAAATGATTCTGAAAGAAAATTATCAAATATAAAAGGAGAAAGAATTAATGCAAATTCTTCAAAAATATAAGAAGGAGGAAGGGTGCCAAGTTATCTGTTGTTGAACTGATTTTTCAATACATGTTTCCACAACTAAAAATGGATTCAATGAAATCACCACTTATAAGAGAAAAGTAAAAATCAAATTAAAGAATACAAAACATATTTTGTGAAGTGTTAGTTACAAGGGAATATTGGTTTGCTATTCTTATATGTCTCTAGAGGAGACATATTGATAGAAAAAAGACCATAAAGAGACAATTAGTTATTTAGTCAAAAGATCATTTAAGTTCTCTGTGTTGCATTTGGCAAGATCTAAATGGGGAGATATGTGATCTTGCTAGTAGAAATAGTTTTTCTTTGAAAATGAAGTGGCATTTGACCAGGTTTTTTCCTCTTTGGCTTTGTCTATCATGTAGCAAGAGATAAATCTAAACCAGGAAACTTCCAGTAGATATCAATAGAGGGAGCATCAGCTGTTATGGACATGCATGTTAGAGCAGGGCTTTCCAAATGTGTTTTACTCACAGTCTCATTTTGTCCAAAAGAATGTTTTACAATGATGCATAGAAACATATTTTTATATTTCTAAAAATATGAAAATAAAACATTTACTAGTAATAGATAATTTAAGTTAAAAATATTTGATATACATATAATTTCATAATTTACTAACTACAAGAGCTGATTTGTGTACTATAGTGATGAATATGCTTGTTTGTTTTTACACCAAAAATCAAATCTTGGCTAAATATTTGGTACTTCAGAGTATATAGCCTCTCCAAAGTTTTTCAAAGCTGTTCAATATCATCACCAATGATTAGAACACCACTTTGCATAAGTGTATAGTACAAAATGGCAGAGTACATTTAGGGCAATTATATAAATTGTTGGAAATTCTCTCCTAACTCCAAGTTGAAATTTATTGAATGATTTATTTTTAATGAAATTTAACTCAGCAAATCAAACTAATTTTCAAAATCAAATAAAATTCAAATATATTTGATTTTGAGGGTCAGAGAGATGGCTTAGCAGGTAAAGTTATTTGCTACCATGTCTGAGGATCTGAATTTAATCTCTGGAATCCAGAGAGTGAAAGGAGAGAATTGATTCTTGAAAATTGTCCTCCAGTCTCTGTACATACCCTGTGGAATATATTACACATGTACACACATACATACATACACACATTAAATAATCATAATAAATATGTTAATTTGCTACTTTCATGCTGAGTAAGGTTGGTAGGAAAATATGAAACTTTTTTTGTAGTCAAAATTTTATATTTCTGTAAGAGCAGGAAACCTTGTATGCACAATAAAAACATCATATTTGATAATATATAATGGTCCTAAATCTGAGCTGAGGTCCTTGAGGCAACATTTATTGGAATTGTGTGGAAAGAGAGGAAGGAAGGAAGGAAGTGAGGAAACACAGTATGAAGTGTATATGTGTGATCAGAACCAAGGTTCCAGTGCAGTTGCAGGATACAACATGAAGAAGTATGCTATGAAATACTTTGTATTCATTACACAATTGACTTTGAATTAATTCTTGGTTATTGTAAATTCAGAAACGGTTTAATGCTGCAAAGATTTTTATTTATTTTATTTTATTTTTTGCAACTCCAGTTCTCAGTTATGTGACCTCCATGAATCACATTTTAAGAACTGTGCGGGTTAGATACGCTGATAAAAGTTTAACACCCTCTGTAATTTTAGATTGAAAAAGCCCTTATGGGATATTTCCAAATATCCTTAGATGATATCTTCCAAAGTAGATAACAAAACAAAGCAAACAAACAAACACAATAGGTATATTTGTTTTGTAAGAGAGAGGGGGGGTAACAAAATATATGGAGTTGAATGAATGGGAAGTTAAGAGGAATCTGGTAGGAGACTGGGGAGGAGAAGCTGGGATCAGAGTAACTTTTATGAAAAATTTACTTTTAATTAAATATGGAAAAGGAAAACAAATGAACCTCAAAAGAGAAAGAGAGAAAGAAAGAGAAGGAAGGAAAGAAGGAAGTGAAGAAGGAAAGAAGAAAAGGAGGAAGGAAGAAAAAATATATCATCAGATTTTGAGTCAGTAAGAACCAACTCCAGCCCACCACTGGATACGTCTAAATTGAGAATTCACAAGAGAGAAATCTGTAATGGCTGAGAGACACCTGAAGAAATGTTCAATATCCTTAATTATCAGATAACTCAAGATGACTTTGAGATTCCATCTCACACCTGTCAGAATGACTAAAATCAAAAACTCAAAAGACAGCACATGCTGGTGAGATTTTGGAGAAAGGGGATCTCCCCCATTGCTGGTGGGAGTGCAATCTTGTATAACCCCTATGGAAATAAGTCTAGCAATATCTTAGAAAACTTGAAATAGCTCTACCTGAAGACCCAGCTATACCACTCCTGGGCATATATCCAGCAGATTCCTCACCAAACCACAAGGACGTCTCCTCATGTTCATAGCAGCCTTATTTGTAATAGCTAGAAACTAGAAACAACCTAGATGTCTCTCAACTGAAGAATGGATAAAAAACAAACAAACAAACAAACAAACAAACCCCCCCCCAAAAAACAAAAGACAAAACAAAAAACCACCACCACTACCAACAACAAAATCCTCTGGTACATTTACACAATGGAATACTACTCAACTATCAGAAACAAGGAAATCATACAATTTGCAGCCAAATGGATGGAACTAGAGTGAGCTCACCCAGACCCAGAAAGATGCACATGGCATCTATTACATATAACTGGCTTTTGGCATATAGTACAGGATGACTCTCCTACAACCAACAGATGGAAAGGAACAGGAATATAGAATTTGTTACTTGTTAGTGGGACATTTTGACCTAGTGGAGCTTCCATGTAGACCCCCAATGTAAGAGAAGCTCTTAGCCCTCATATGACTGATGAACTGAAAGGGGCTAATATGTAGGGCACCTACATTAGCGGAGTAAGATAGGTGGGATAATGGGGAGAGGGTGAGAGGGTGGGATTGAAAAGAGTAGAGGGAGAGGGCTGTGAGGGGTGTAACTTGAAGTAATAAATAAATGTAATTAATAAAAAAGAAAAATGTAAATAAAAGATGGGGGAAAAGAAATGATTTAGAGAATGGTGCCAATTTTCAAATATGGAAATGAAGGTCTAGTAGGATAGGAAGTCTTGCCTTAGTATTGTGCAATTACCCCATAAAAAGCAGCAGCTATAAGTGCCAATACTTTTTAGCATATATTTTAATTTTTTATTTTGACTCAAGTGTTTTGTTTTCAAATCCCATATGGTTTCTGTTAATATTTTCAGTAATATCTGTTTAGTTACCTCAGAATATTTTTATTGTCATTCCTGGGAAGTATAACTAAGGGGCTTCTCTTTTCAATATTGTCAAATTTATAGATGCATAATCCTTAGGCTCATATTTTATGCAAACTGATAAATCAAAGAATGGAGACAAAGAAAGTATAAAATATATACCTGTGTCTATAGATAAAGCTGATAATGAATAAAAATGCACCTATTGCAATGATAAAGTCTTCCTCATTCTTAATCACAGTAAAGGAAACTGAAGGACCCAACTGTCTTATGAATATAGATGTCAAACTCCTTAGCAAAATACTATTCAAATAAATCTAGCAGTATATGGAGAGATTATAAAGTATAAGCAAGTTAGATTAGTCTCAGAAATGCAAGGTTGGTTCAACATGAGAAAAACAGTTGATGTTGTATATATGCAGTGGAAGAAACAGTCATTTCAACAGATACAAAGAAAACTTTGACAACATATGACACCCTTTCATGATAAATATCATGATATAATAAGAGAAGCCAATATCTATCTGCAAAAGATAGGCAGAACTTTTTACATGAAAGAAAGCCTCAGAAAAGTTGTTGGTGGTGGTGGTAGGGGAAAGTCCGTCCTAAAAAAAAAAAATCTGACATCTGTGTAAGTGTGCAAGTTGGTAGATATACCAGTTGTTATAGTGAGAGGAGTATAAAGGAAACAATGTAAAGCAGATTGTGTGATAAACTTATATAGGTCATGGTTTGGTTTGGATTTCAGCTGTACTTTTTATTTGCGCTATAATTTGGGACAGTTGATGCTTTTCAAACTCAGAATCTTCATCAATGAATTGCCTTCAATAATAGTTCACACTTAGTTTGTGAGATGATTACAGGTCAGGGCTAATTAGGTATCAATAGTGTGGCACATGTCAGAATCAGAATGGAAACTTCATATGAATACTTTTATCATTATCAATAGTTTTGAGGAGCAACATGATAAGATGGAAAGTAATTATGAGGTTGATTGAAGGGATGTTCTCTTCAGAAGAAGTGAGATGAGGCAGTCAAAGGAGAATGATGTCTTTACTGTATTTTCAAGACAGCATGTTTAGTTGTAAGTCAGCACCTGGTTCTGACCTTTATTTTCTTTCATCTGTAAAATAGAATGTGTTAAGAGAGCTTTGGAATCTCTCTCAACTCTAAAGTTCAATGGCTCTGCAAATTGGGTGATGGAACAGAAGAGATGTAGAGTAACAGAAAATGCAAACTTTTGCATGGAATTACAAACTTTGTCTCAATATAAACCCTAATTTACTTCTAACAAAGCTAACAAGAGACAGAATATTTTTATGACACAACATTTCTTCTTGGCTCTGAAAGACTTCCAGATTGCATCTTATTTTAAACTACTTTATGGAGGCCAAAGAGGTGCCTTTGGACAGCCTGATGATAAATATTTCAGCATCCATAACTCTTCTCTATGTCATCTTAGTGTGAGAACGTGAACTCGTCAAGCATCCGCCTCCAGAGTTATCAATCTGGCAGCTTTCACCAACATCTGATTCATTACAAAATTATTAAATTATCCTGAGATGAACTAGGAGAATGTCCAAAATGAAAGAAGATAGAATACAGAATAGATGGAACACTCTTTAACAGGAAATCTTCTGCTTAGCTCTGATCATAATATACTTTTCTAGAAGGAAGAAAGTTCCCTTAGTTTTCTTCATCATTAGTATTGCCAGCATAATTTTGGGCAAATTTATAAGTCTCTTAGGAATGCATTGCTGTCCAACTCTCACATTTCTCCCACATTTTCTCCTTTGGGAAGTTTGACCTCATTAATCTTTGGTAACTCCATAAAGTCACAGTGAAGGGGTTAATCATTTTGAAGAATTGGCCCAATTTGAAGATGTCAAACTCAAGAATCTCTCTCTATTATCAATCTTAAAAGAACTTGCTTCCCACACCTATAGAATGATGTTCAATGCCATTCCTCCCAGAGATCAATTGTCAGCTGTCTTCCAACTAATTTTTCTATATCAAGATATTTCTATCACCCTGAACTGATCATGACTCTTGGCTTTATGTTAACCTGCTCTGAAATCTCTTTTCCTAATATCTCCAGAACAATTTATACTTTGAGACAGTTAACTATTTGTTGTATTGGCTTCTTCTGCATTACAGTTTGTTCTACAAAATTCCTAGCCATGTACTTACAAGACTCTAATCACATTGCCCCAAGGTATGATAAAATAAATAGCTAAATATACTTCTAATTGGGAGCAATTTTTTTTTTACCCAGAATATGTTCTAATCAGTTTTCAACATCCAGTTCAAATGCTACTGTCATACAGTCCTTTCCAATGTCTCCAGAGACATGGATTCATGTCTTCATATGACTTTATTATAATCACATTTGCAACTGTCAAGCTGTTATTTGAGCAGGTACTTGTCTCAACTACACTGAAGTTCTCAAGTTTAAGGATTTTACCCTATTCAGTACTGTATTCTCATACTCTATCATACTACCTGAAAATGGAACTTTCATAAGTAAGCAAAGTATGCTAATTTATCTGATATTTATATCATTTTTTCTAAATAGAAATAACAAGTTTGGGGATTATATAAGAAGTAAGTATACATATTTCCAGTTGAAAGTGATGAAATATTTTTTTTAATTGGCTTGAGTGAAAACAATAGCTTAGCCATTTAGATGAATCTAGATTTAGATTTTAGGGATGGTTATATTCAGTTGAATAGGTTTTCAGAGTAGAAACAATATATAGTTGCAAGATTAGAAGAAGTTCAGAAACATGAGTGTAAAGGGGAAGAAATTTATAATCTTATTTAAACCACAGTCAGAATAAGGGTTGAATTTGGAGGAAAATGATAATATAAATTTCATTCATGCTTGCTTTAAATTTGATCTATCTATTGTAAGCTGAGTCAGAAAATGGTACACCTGAAATAAGGACTAGAATAACGATTGTGGGATTGTGGATTCTTATTGACTCTGTTACTTCTCAGAGAAATATGCTCACAATTCACCAATTGTAATATCTTTTGTAAAGCAAGGTGTTTTTTTAGGTCAGAGGAAACTATCGCTATGGGATTTATAGTACTACTTACACCAGTTGTTAGGAATACCTAATTTTTTTTCAATAGATCTCCTGATCCTTGATCTTTTCATGCCAAATAAAGTCCATGTTCTAAGACTGATTCTAGTTTTTTGGCCAGTGGTGGGTCAAATTCCCTTTGTCTTGCTTGAATACAAGCATTAGAGCATCAAATTCATGTCTACTTACACATTTTTCCCCTGAGGTGTGCATCCATAGACTATGGAGTAAAGCAGGTGGAATTAAAGCTTGATTTCTTTACACACTGATGGTGTTTTCTTTATCGATGTTTTGTTGACAAACACCATGGAAGGAATGAAACTGGATGGATAGGTGGCTAAATCTTAGAGACATAGATGATGATATGAAGGTATTTCCAGGATTTAGAAAGGTATTGCACATGGACCTGCTCTTCCAGGAATTTATTTCAAACAAGGTTTTTTTCCAAAGCAAAGGGCACAAATCCTGAGTTTACATTGTCAAGAAAATTTCCAGTCAAGGATAGGGTCAATCTGAGCTTTATAGAACTCAATTTGAGCTTCATCAGGTCCCAAATCATGAAATAGTGAAGGTAAAAGGGAGTTTAGTCATCAGTTGTAAATCTTTCATTTCATTTTCTATGATTTATGTATTTTGTGTGTATACATGCACCTGTGTCTCTGTCTCTCTTTGTCTTGTTATCTCTCTTTCTGTGTGTCTGTGCATATGACATGATAAACATGTTGAGGGAAGAGTATAAATTTTGGGTTTCAGTTCTGTAGTTCAAATATATATATATATAAAACATGCATAGTATTTATGTGGGCTTCTAAGATAAAACTCGGGCCCTTGGTCTTGATAACAATGTCCTATATCTGTGATATCATCTCACAAGTTCAAACTTTTATTTCTAATGTATGGATATTATTTCTGTATAAAGGCAAAGTGGTTGGACCACTTTGCAAAGTGTCATAATCAGGATTAGAACCAAGGTATGTTAGAGCAGTAATTCCTCCCAGGTCTGTTCTCTGATATTCATACTGTCCATGTCATGTAACATTTGTAGGTACCTTCATTTTGAGTAATAATTATGATAAGAACACACACCTAATGGCATAGCTGTCCTAAAGAATAATTGATATAAAATAACCATATATTTCATACTGGCACATAATATGCATTTCTGTATTAGTGACTATGAAACTAACTAAGGAAGTTTAACATTTTTATATTCTGTTTTACCTATCAGTAAAAAAAAAAAAAGGGTAATGTTCTTTTGTGGGTTTTGGATTATCAGCTGAGACATGTAGGTAAACACCCTAGCATAATGCTAATGGGTGTTTAAAGCATTTAAATTGGTAAATGTTAGAAAAAAGTCAAAACAATTACATTTGTATATTTGTGTTTTATGTGCCTTTCCTGATTCTTCAACTGTGTTTCCTCCCTGAGTGGCCACATTTTCAGAATTATTTGCAGAAGAAAAGCAGAGATGTTAGGTTCCATACACAGGAAACTTAATCATAGATCTGGAGAGATGAGTTTAAATGCCAGAGTTCTCCAAGGAAATAATCAGAGATGTGGACTTATCTAATAATCACAGTGTTATTTCACTATTAAAATGTCATTAAACCTCACAATCTACCAGCAAAGAAGTGGAAATTAAAATATGAAATATCTACATAATTAAATCTCACATACCAATAAAAGGCATCTTATACAGAATGTTTGAAAACTTATCTCATCATAGAGGCCTCCTACTGTGCCATATAAAGGTATAGGTCCCATCAAAGATTTCCTGAGACAAAATCTCAGGAAGTCTGGATATATGTATTTTTATTAAGTGCCCCAGGTAACTTTTCTGGACAGTCACATTTGTGAGGTTACCTTTTAGAAAAAAATATTTTTAATTCTGTGAGAAACTATACTATTAAATAGTAAATGCCACAAGTTTAATTACTTTCTTTCTTTACATTAAAAGAAACAGTAAGTGTGTGGTAGATAAATTGCTGTTTCAGGCACTATGATCATGGCTTTCAGTATCAGTACACCAGGCTTATATACTGTAACTATTTTTTTCCTAACTGTGTACTTAAAGTACTGCAAGTCTCTGTTCTTGGATACTTTCATTTTTTAAAAAGGGAGTGGGAGGACATAACTTATGCACCATTGTGAGGATAACATAAATAAAGTTATTGTCAGTATAGTTAGGGGTACTTCTACCTCTTGTCATGAAGATATAAGATGGTATTTTCTATCATCATTACCAACTGGAAACAGAGAAACCATGGGAAACAATTATTTGCAGAGATTGGGTAATAGACACCTGAGGTATGTGATCTTCAAGGAGATGGACATAATGGTGGCACAGTTTTGTCTAAAGATAATTCTTAGGAGTTGAAGAATGTTGTGGTATTTTGAGTAAAATCCCCCCCCCATAAACCCTTAGGGACTGGTATTATTAGGAGGTGTGGCCTTGTTGGAGTAGGTCTAGGCTGGTTGGAGGAGGTGTGTAGCCGGGGAAGGGGGGGGGGCAGGCTTTGAGATTTCAGAAGCTCAAGCAAATCCTAGTATTACAGTCTTTTCCTGATGCCCGTGGATGGAGATATAGAATTGGCAGTTCCTTCTCCAGCACCATTTATGACTGCATACTGCCATGATGATAATAGACTAAACCTATGAAATTGTAAGCTAGCCCCAATTAAATGTTTTCCTTTCCTAGAGCTGCCATGGTCATGGTGTTCCTTCACAACAATAGAAACCCAAATTAAAACAGATGTAAGACAAACACAAAACCTAGTACTCATGGCTGACTTCAAGATAGAAAATGGAATTGAGGGAAAATTGGTGAAAACTTATAAAGCAAAGAACCTGGAAGGATAAAAAGGCCCTGAAATATATACAAGATTTCCTGTGTATATTTAGCTAATATTACTATGTATATGTAGATAGTATATGTATATATGAAACTCCAAGAGGCCAAACAACAGTAAAGTCAACTGCGCAATAGTCAGATTCATAGAGGGCTGGTGATTACCTATGATCCTTCCAGCTAGAGTAAGGAATAGAAGGTGAGTGGGATGACACAGAAGATAAACCTCAGGAGAGCCATGTTTCAGTTGTTGGGTTGAATTAAACACAGGGCCATGGCTACTCTGATCTATTAAGGCTTAAAGACAAGGTTGTAAATCCATGATGCACTAATTGCATCCCACACTGTTTATCCCTTCTTTCTGAAACTGAGGATTTCTAAACATATCCCATTGTGTGAAAGGTGTCTGTAGTCCTGTTTGCTACAACTTTAGATTTGAACATTTCAGCAGAGACTGAACAGTGTATACATCCTGAAATATTTACTACCAAATATTAAAAATGTGTTGACCATTTCTCCAAGTAATTATCCAATTATAAAGTAACTTAAAGCCTAAAAGAAAGAAAAAAAATGAATACCCTTTAGAGTCATCCAGCAAATCTAACATACAGTTATAAACATAATAATGTCACTTAATTAGTAAAAATTTACTATGCAGGTGCCCTGAGACCTTGGAGGTAGCTGGAATGAAATAATGAGAAGATAGAGTTGCCCTCTAGAGAGCCCAGAACACACACAATGCCTGAGCCAATCAAGTGTACTTTGTTATAAATGCTGCTGAAAAAAAAATTAATCTTTATAGATACAAAATGAAACTTTTATAGTTTAGAAGTCTATTTATACAGGACTTGCAAATTAATAAACCTTCTAATTCTTTAGAATGAGAAACTTTGCATTAATTGCTGCATATGTATCCATATGACTTAAGACCTTACAATTGACTCAAGGACCTTAAATAGTGTCACCTCAAGGCAAAAATCCACGGCCCAATGAAAACATCTTAAGGTAAATGGGATTTATAAACAATAATCTTCCATACAGTTACAATTCAGTAACAACCCAGCCATGTGTACACTGGAAAAAATACCTTTTAATAGTTTCCCCTTTAAGAATACATTGAAGTACTAGTACTAATAGCTAAGGACCAGGTTAGCATCTCTTCAAATGCATGAAACATTTGGAATTCTCAAAGAAACTTTTGATTACTGATTTATCAGGATTTCTAAATTTACTCAGCTGAGAAATGGAAAGTTGACCAACACAACGAGGCTTACAGATCAAATGAAATACAATCAATATTTCAAAAGAAACAAGAATCTTAGGGAAAATGATCAACCAATTAAGACTTCCTCAATCTGGATTGAACTCCAAGGAATCTGTTGTCCTTAAGAGATACTGAATTGAAAAACAAAAGTAATTTCCATAAATGTTGAGGGAACTTGGAAAAAACAAGCAAGGAAGCAAGCAAACAAACAAACAAAACAATGACTTTTTAAGGAGAGAAAATTCCATAGAGAGCACAAGGTACAACACTCAAATGCATGCTACAGACTCTACTTGGTTTCCTATTGTAATTAGGAAACAGTTCAGAAACCTGCAGGAAGATGTCTGTACCCTTTGAATTTCAGATATTTTTATGTCATGCATACAGAATGGTGCTCTAGAAGTTGACCTACCTGCTGTCTTCAGAGTCATGGCTAGCTACTTCCAAGGCTTTTGTGGGATCTGCTCCTAACTATTAAGGCTATGGCTATTCTCCTTATGAACTCCAGATCTGGTACAAGGTTTCTTGGGACTTGCACCACTTAGCACATTATTCTCTGGCCTGCCTGGTCTCCATAACTGTCTCTCTAAGCCTTTCTTTATTGAAAGTTTATGGAAAGTCAATTTGGAATTCTGTGACTTGTGAATGCTTCCCAAAGTCCCTTGGGCAGTTCAGATCAACTCTTCACTAAAGAAAAAAAAAAATAATTTAGGCAGTTAAGCTTGGTAGAAAATGTTCAGTATCATTTAGAGATTGCACATAAATTAGAGATTTAGAGAAATGCACAATGGTGAGCCGCCATCACATTCTCATTTGAATGACTAAAATTTTAAAGCTGACAATTCCAAGTGATGACAAGGCCCTATAGCAATGAGAATTCTCATAAGTTATGGCATAAATGCCAAATTCAGATACTTTAATAAGTAGTTTGGCAACTTCTTACAATGGTAACCAAACTATTATATACACAATTCATTTTATATTTGCTAAAAGAATAAGGGCCTGTGTCTACAGAAGTGCTAACACTCAAATGCCTGTAACAGCTAATTATTAATTTAAAAAAATGGAAACTACCCAAATGTCCATCCAAGAATCAGTTCATAAACAAACTGGGATTTATATATACACAGTAGCATGATACTCACAAATAATAATTTAAAAATGAACTGATGATACACACTCCATCCCATATGAAACTCAAGGGCATTTTTCTTACTGAAAATAAAACAAATGCGAGTAATTATCTCCTACCATTTGTGGGAAAGCAAAGCAGTGGAGTGTATTCAGGTTTCTTAGTTAAGTTTCTGCTACTGTGACAAAATATCCTGGCAACAGTGAGTCAAGAAAAGAAGGGTTCATTTGCCTCAGTTTGAGGTACAGTCCATCACAGCAGGGAAATCTAGGCAGCTGATGTTTGAAGCAACTGGTTACATTGTTGCAAAAAATAATAGTAGATGCTGGTTCTCAGCATGAGTTCTCCATTTTTACAGGGTAGGATCTTGTTCAGGATGTTTTGTAACTCACAGTCTGCAGATCTTGTACATAAATTAACCTAATATAAATAATTCTCTACAGGCATGAATACATATTAATATTACTTATATAATCCCTTACAGGTGTTTCTGGAAATTTATCTCCTAAGCATTTCTAAATATCAAGTTAACAATTAAGGTTAACCACTGTGATTTGTATGAGGGGTGTTTTTTTTTCTGTTTTTTAAATAATTTATTTCTTCAAGTTACATCTCAATCACAATCCCCTCCCTGCTCCCCCCTCCAGTCCCACCCTTCCACCCTCTTCCCCCTCAACCCCCCCATCCTCTACCTTTTTTTTTTTTTTTTTTTAGTTTAAGGTATTTCTTTTCCCCCCAACAGTTCTTCCTTTCAGTCCAAAAAATAGTTCTTTCTTTTATAACTATAAATACAATACAAAACAACAGAAATAAATAGGCCACAATTTTGAGAATTATATGGCTTAGCATACATTCCCAATGTCCAGTCCATATGTATTTGGCACCTGACTTTAACATTCTACTATCTAACCATCTCCATGAGTTTAAAGTTCTATATCTAACTCAGATTTCATACTAACTTGCCTCACAATTTTAAAAACATCTTCTTAGATCCAGAACACCCTCTTGATTCCGATTCCTAAACAACTCCTTAGAACAAAATGGCAGCCTACAGACTGGGAAAGGATCTTCACCAACCCAACATCTGACAGAGGGCTACTATCCAAAATATATAAAGAACTGAAGAAATTAACCACCAAAAAATCAAATAACCCCATCAATAAATGGGGTACAGAGCTAAACCGAGAATTCACAGAAGAGGAATCTCTAAAGGCTGAGAGGCATTTGAGTAAATGTTCAACATCTTTGGTCATCAGGGAAATGCAACCTAAAAAAACCCTGAGATTCCATCTCACACCTGTCAGAATGGCTAAGATAAAAAATTCAAATGATAGCACATGCTGGCGAGGATGTGGAGAAAGGGGAACACTCCCCCACTGCTGGTGTGACTGCAAATTTATTCAACCACTTTGGAAATCAATCTGGAGATATCTTAGAAAATTGGAAATAAATCTACCTCAAGACCCAGTCATACCCCTCTTGGGCATATATCCAAAAGATTCGAAATGAAACCACAAGGATATTGCCTCAACACTGTTCATAGCAGCTTTATTTGTAATAGCCAGAAACTGGAAACAACCCAGATGTCCCTCAACTGAAGGATGGATAAAAAAAAAAAAAAAAAACTGTGGTACATTTACACAATGGAATACTACACAGCTATCAGAAATGAGGAAATCATGCAATTCGAAACCAAATGGATGGAGCTAGAAAAGCTCATCCTAAGTGAGCTGACGCAGTCCCAGAAAGGGGTGTTCTTTGGATGGTGGAGATACCTCCTACCTTCATTGTGGTGGTTATATGAGCGATTATATAACTCTAATTAATCAAACACTTAAAACTGCACACTAAAAAATTGGTATATCATGTACATAAATTTTATATGATTTAAAAAAGAAGGACATAATAATACAGAAAAGACATCAGAGTATTTAAAATGATATCATTGTTAGTGAAACAACAGTACCAGGCTCACCACTGGATATTGTTTCCTTTCATTCACAGTTCTACTGCACAGTTTTACTTGACTCTGAACTAATCTTTGTTTTGTTGTTGTTGGGTTTTGTTGTGTTTTTGTTTGTCTTTGTTTTTCTTATTCCCACAAAACTCTTCCCACTTTTATTATTTGGGTTTTTCTGTATTGTATTCTTTATCACTGTACTCTTCAGATGTTGAGAGTTGCCACAGGTCTTTCCTTGTATTCTCAGATCATTTTTACTTATGCTAATGACATCTATATTTAAATAAGAATCTGGGATACAATTCTTCCTTTCTAATTCTATGTATCTACTGCATGCTACTCCTTGAATAGTCCATACATACTTCAAGAAATGATAAATTGTATTGCCATCCAATCTACTAACCAAATCACAGACAAATGATTTATTCTTAACTCAGATTTTACTCAATTTTGGCATTTCATTTTCCTTGACATTTCATGCCTGTATTCCTTTCTCTTTCCTTTTCTATCACTACCACCACTGAATTCTTCATCTGTCACATAATGATTGCAGTCTCCTAAATGTTGATATATAGCCATTACTCTCCCATTTCCTACTTTAAAGCATAATTAACATGATTTGTAGGAAGGATATAATAGATTACACAATTTTTTCCTCTATATTCCTCCAATTTATTATCTATGCAGTAAACCCCAAATTCTTATCAGTTCCTAATATATCTTCTGACTTGATACAACATCCTCATAATCTTTCATACACCCTACTATCCAACAGTATTCCTATCAAGTTTATCATGTGGTCCTTTCTATCTGAATTTCCTTTAACTGTCCAAACTAAGCATTCCATATAACAAGGTTTTGTACAGTATAAAAACAAAATTCTTGGACCTGGTACTCCAGCCATAATAAACTGACTGGACTGTGGTACATTCCTGCACTGTGCTTACTGCATTATGTCGTTACAATCTTCTGGACCCTTTCCTCTTTGAAACACCAGATGTCCATGTGTTCTTCAATTCTGAAGATTCTACCAGCATTTCTCTCATACTTACTTGAGGGATGACACATACTCTTCAGTTTAACACATTCAACTTACTTACAACTTTCACATACAGACATACAGCCTTCATCTTTGCTCGAGCCTTCTATGTTGTTCCTCTAATTCCACCTTGATTCCTGCTGTCCATTTTCAACATCAGAGTCCGTACCATCTTCCCACGGCCACATCATTTACTTTCCTGCCAACATCTCACTAGTTTTTTGTTTGTTTGTTTTTGTTGTTTCACTTGGAGCATTGAGGAGCTGTACTCACCATTAGCTTCCAGACTTTGCCTTTTTGTCTCTCTGTGTCTCTCTACTATACTCTTTAAATACCAACTGACTGATAGAATGCTTGCTTGTATGACTTTCTTACCTTCCTCTGTAAAACTCTCACTTGCCACCATAATCCTTGAGTAGGACTTCATCCTTCATTCTGTGTTACTAAATCCCAAATGCTGAATGTGTCTAAGTGTCACTAACTGCTACTTTCACAAAGTTTCCTGTCTTCTTTCCTCTATGTTAAGTATAACTTCCTGAAAAATGAAAAGGTAATTGCCTAATATCCTCTTTTGCCAAGGTCATGGGAAAAAATGGATATTCCTGCTAACATTATCCTGCCCAGTGAGCTTTAAGGTCCTGCCCTATGAATTCAGCCACCACAACTGTTTTCAGCTCATTAACCAATATGTTATGATTGATAGACACTTATTCCAATTGGTGAGACTATCTGCTTAATACTTAATAGCAGCTTCCAAATACCACTAACTTAAGCAATGTATAAACTGCTGCAATTCCTAGATAGTCAGTTTCACTGGACAGAAATTGTTTCTATCTAAATCACCAAGCCAGCAATGTAGAAAAGTAACAGTGACATAGGAAAAAAAAGAACCCCTGGTGACTCAACAGAGATTCATAGACTACTAAAGGCTGATGACATTTCAGAAGTAAATGCAGCTAGTGAAGGTTTCCAACAGACACTAATAAGTTATGCCATTATGCATTCCAGCATCAGTCTTCAGCCTTTTGGTCCTGTTTCTCTGAAAGACATTTATTGTAGAGCAGGGATTATGAAGGACTAACCTACCCTGTCTTAGCAGAGCTAGGCTGTCGACTTCCCTGCTAACAAGTTTTGTCCTTTTTGGACAGCAGTCTGTCTGCAGTTGAAGCAAGGAGTTTTTACATGCCAAGAGATAGGCTTGCCACTAATTCAACCATCGTATGGAGAGAAAATGGGAACTGTCCAGGTAGTCACTGGTTTGTCGTTTCTTAGTATTGGAAGCTGCAGGCCCTACACTTCCTACATAATAGATATATTTATCCTTCTCAGCTCTCCAAGGTGGTTGAAGAATAGACAGCTTGAGTCTCATAGCTAATTTTTGAGTTGTTTAGGAATCAAGAGGGCATTCTAGATCTTAGAAGATGGTTATAATAGTGATGTAAGTTAGTATGAAAGCTAAGTCAGTTATAGAACTTTAAACTCATGGATATGGTTAGAAAGTAGAAGGTTAAAGTCAGGGGCCAAATATGTATGAACTGGACATTGGGAAGGTATACTGGGCCATTTAACTCTCATAAATGTGGCATATTTAATTCTGCTGTTTTGTATAGAATTTACTGTTATAAGAGAAAAAACCATTTGTTGGAATGAAAAGAGAAGCTGTTGTGTGGGGGGGAAGAGTGTGGAAGGGTGGGACAGGAAGGGGGAATAGGGAAGGGTTTGTGACTGAGACGTAACTTGAAGAAAAAAAATAAAGTACTTATATATATATAAAAGAAAAGTATAAAAAAAGTTATGCCATTATGACAATGCCCTTGCAAGCCCTTTAACAAATGTCACTCTCCAAACATTCTGAGAGATCAACCATCAAACCAGAATTCATAAGAAGACAGTCACCCATCTCACTCGATAGAACTCTAGAGTGACAACTACAAGTGATAATGAAAAGATTTAAGGTGAACTGCCAGGAAAGTAGGTGAAAGGGAAGGAAGATGGCCCACAGATGAAGGCCTTGTTTAAAACTACTTCAGTAGCCCCTCCACTTTAAAATAAAAAAAGATAAAGCCCAACCATTTCACTCTAACTTAGAATGTCTCATTTTATCGATGAGGTCAGCTTAATGTGTTCTCCCAAATCTAGATTGAACACAGGGGTGTCCAAGTTCAAGGAGTTAGAATATTCTTTCCTTCTCAATGGGAACTCACCACAATGCCTTTTGGTTTTAGCTTATTAATTCATCTTGATCTTACAGGACTCTGTAAATAATTTTCTTCCAGATGCTTCTCTATTTTCATGCTCTGTCTTCATGGTGCCATGAAAAGTCACGGTGAAAGGATTTAAGAAATGTTGCATTTAGTTTCTTGAGTTCTTTGTAGATTTTAGATAATAGCCCTCTATCAGATGTGGGGTTGGTGAAGATTTTCTCCCAGTCTGTTGGTTGCCGTTTTGTTCGAATGACAATGTCCTTTGCCTTACAGAAGCTTTTCAGTTTCATGAGGTCCCATTTATTGATTGTTGATCTCAGGTCCTGAGCTGCTGGTGTTCTGTTCAGGAAGTTGTCACCTGTGCCAATGAGTTCGAGGGTTTCTCCTACTTTTTCTACTAGTATATTTAGTGTGGCCGGCTTTATGTTAAGGTCTTTGATCTACTTGGATTTAAGTTTGGTACAAGGTGATAGGTATGGGTCTAATTTCATTGTTTTGCAAGTGGACATCCAGTTGGACCAGGACCATTTGTTGAAGATGCTGTCCTTCTTCCATTGTGTGGTTTTGGCTTCTTTGTCAAAGATTAGTTGGCCATAGGTGTGTGGATCCATGTTTGAGTCTTCAATTCGATTCCATTGATCCACTGGTCTGTTTCTATACCAGTACCATGCTGTTTTTATTACTGTTGCTCTGTAGTACAGCTTGAAATCTGGGATGGTGATACCTCCAGATGTTTGTTCATTGTACAGGATTGATTTAGCTATTCTGGGCTTTTTGTTGTTCCATATGAAGTTGAGAATAGTTTTTTCCAGGTCTATAAAGAATTGTGTTGGTATTTTGATAGGAATTGCATTAAATCTATATATTGCTTTTGGTAGGATAGCCATTTTTATTATGTTGATCTTACCTATCCATGAGCATGGGAGATCTTTCCATCTTCTAAAGGCCTCTTCCATTTCTTTCTTCAGGGGCTTGAAGTTCTTGTTGTGTAGGTCCTTTACATGCTTGGTTAGAGTTACCCCCAGGTATTTTATGTTGTTTGTGGCTACTGTGAAGGGGGTTGTTTCCCTTATTTCTTTCTCGGTATATTTGTTTGTTGTATAAAGAAGGGCTTCTGATTTTTTTGAGTTAATTTTGTATCCAGCCACCTTGCTGAAGTTGTTTATCAGCTGTAAGAGTTCTTTGGTGGAGTTTTTGGGGTCGCTTATGTATACTAACATATCATCTGCGAATAGGGATAATTTGACTTCTTCATTTCCAATTTTTTTTTAAGATGTTTATTATGTATACAGTGTTCTGTTTGCAGGTATACCTGCAGGCCAGAAGAGGGCATCAGATTTCATTATGGATGGTTGTGAGCCACCATGTGGTTGCTGGGAATTGAACTCATGACCTCTGGAAGAGCAGCCAGTGCTCTTAACTGCTGAGCCATCTCTCCAACCCTTCATTTCCAATTTTTATCCCTTTGATCTCCTTTAGTTGTCTTATTGCTCTAGCAAGGACTTCAAGTACTATATTGAAGAGATATGGTGAAAGTGGTCATCCTTGTCTTGTCCCTGAGTTTAGAGGAAATGCTTCAAGCTTCTCTCCATTTAATTTGATATTGGCTACTGGCTTGCTGTATATTGCCTTTATTATTTCTAGGTATGGTCCTTGTATGCCCGTTCTCTCCAGAACTTTTAGCATGAAGGGGTGTTGGATTTTGTCAAATGCTTTTTCTGCATCTAGCGAGATTATCATGTGGTTTTTTTCCTTCATCTTGTTTATGCTAAACTACCCAGTAATCAAGTTGTTAAGAGACAAGCAACATTTGCTTATCTAAATACAAGAGATGGATAGGGCATCTTCAAAAACCCCAAGAGATCTTCAGAATATGGCATTCAAAGATGTTATATTAAATTAAGATTTTCTTTTTTTTTATATCGAGACATATCAGCTCCTGACAGCACCCCCTATTCTACTCCAAGTAGAAGATAAGCATCGAAGAATCTCCACTATAAGATGGTTGAATTAGTGGCAAGCCTATCTCTTGGCATGAAAAAACCCCTTGCTCCAACTGCAGACAGACTGCTGTCCAAAAAGGACAAAACTTGGTAGCAGGGAAGTCGACAGCCTAACTCTGCCAAGACAGGGTAGGTAAGTCCTTCATAATCCCTGCTCTACAACAAATGTCTGTCAGAGAAACAGGACCCAAAGGCTGAAGACTGTTGCAGGAATGCATGGAGAGAAAATGGGAACTGTCCAGGCAGTCACTGGTATGTCATTTCTTAGTTTTGGAAGCTGCAGGCCCTGCACTTCCTATATAAGCAGATATATTTATCCCTCTCAGGTCTCTGAGGTGGTTGAAGAATAGACAGCTAGAGTCTCATAGTTAAATTTTGAGTTGTTTAGGAATCAAGAGGGTGTTATAGATCTAAGAAGATACTCTTAAAAGTGTGTTGCAAGTTAGTATGAAAGTTGAGTCAGATATAGACCTTTAAACTCATGGAGATGGTTAGATAGTAGAATGTTAAAGTCAGGGGCCAAATATGTATAAACTGGACATTGGGAAGGTATACTGGGCCATTTAACTCTCATAAATGTGGCATATTTATATCTGTTGTTTTGTATAGTATTTACTGTTATAAGAGAAGGAACCATCTGTTGGACTGAAAGGGGAAACTTCTGGGGGGGAAGAGAGTGGAAGGGCGGGATAGAAAGGGGGAATAGGGAAGGGTTTGTGACTGAGATGTAACTTGAAGAAAAAAAAATAAAGTATTTAAAAAAAAAAAAGAAATGTTGCCAGAATCTGGATGGAACAGAAAATAGTTATTCCCTATATGTAAGCAATATGCTGAAGTAGGGGGTTCAGAGTCAGTGTCAATGGTAGATGGGATGAGTCTGAGTGGAGCAGTGTTAGAATATCAAAAGAGAAATTAAATAAATGAAAGTTAGGGGGAGTCAGAGGCAACATGATACAAGCAGAGAAGAGTGGATAATTGAATGGATAGGCAGTAACAAAAAACATATTCTAGGAAGAGTGCACATCTCCCACTGCCTAGCAAAGTGGGAACTGCTGAGTGTGCCTGCATAATATACCTCAGGTGTGCCCGTTAAAGAAGAAATATTCATGCCATTTAGGGGTCCATCAAAAGTACAAATCCCTTTTCGTTTCCCTTCACCTGGCCAAGCTTCACTGCCACATTTGTCAGTGAGCTCTTCTGGTCTTTGGAACAATAAACATATAGCTCCATGCTTGCATATTCCTTACAGCTTGAAATCCCAAAGAACATACATATCTATAAATAATTCTGAAGAGGTCTAGGGAGTTTCTTTTTAGCTCAGTTTGGGCTTTGTGTTTAGCTTTTAACCAATCACAGTGAACAGAATACCAGTGAGTCTATCTTTATCTCATAGTCTAAAAGAGTGGTAACTCCCTCCAGGCTTTGATGAGGGATTGTGTCCCCAAATCTAAGGAGATTGTCTAGCAGTACATACAGGTTCTTGTACATAATCTTTGAACCACTACTTTGCTGTGCCTTTTGGATATGTCAAGGCTCAAGAAGATCCAAAAGAGAATTTAGAACTTTAAAATTAAGTCAGAAAGAGCCTTGGGCATCTCTGAGAAAGAGCTACATAGCTATAAACCAATAACAAATAAATACTCTTATTCTCTGAGTCATCTCACCCTCTAATAAGCAGTCTAGTCTGATCATTCCATCCCTGCAGGGTCTGGATAGGTGAGTTTGATTTTTATTAAGTGTGGTTTTCTTCCATAGTTCTCTTTACATTCAGGGCCAAGAGAGTTACAGGCACATAGCCAAGTACCAGAGGAGTGTTAGAAAAATCTGCTGATTATGGGACACATTTCAGTTCTCACAGCTGAACTTGGCCACCTGGAGGGTCATGTGACCTTGGGGCAGTCACTTAACCTTTCTCTGTTTCCTGCTCTCGGTTTTTGATGGAGAACTAATCCATTATTTTTTGCCTTCCATGCACGGAGAGTTGTAGCTAGAGACTTCATAGATGGTGGGACGTCTGGTTGTATGCCAGATGGATGATTTATGTACTCTTAAATTACAGTTTTTGTCCAACTATGCTCACCTACTGCCCTGATTCTTCCCTCCTCCTGCTGCCCTGAGGAAATTATCTGCCATTTATGGCTCAGGAGAAATTCAGTAAAATTAGTTCTCTCTGAGCTTATGCGTGGGTAGAGGTAAGAAAATAAGAGAAAGTAGATGAAAACAGAATAAAGAAAACTGAAATGAAGATCTTAGAAGATGAAAGTTGCATTTCAAGCTTCAGGTTTAACCACGACCCTGACAAGAGAGTGAGATGTTCATTTGTTTATCATCCAGAAGTACTGAGGAGATGTTCCTGAGATTGGATTCAAGGTTTAACCATGACACTGACAAGAGAGTGAGATGTTCATTTGTTTATCATCCAGAAGTACTGAGGAGATGTTCCTGAGATTGGATTCAATTCCCTGCCCTGCTTGTACACTGCTTAGAGAGCCGACTTTGCAGAGAAGGCTGACATGAGGGAGCCTCAGGAACTTTTCTGGATAGTCTACAACTTTAATAATTCATTCTCAGACAGCAAAAGCAATTTAACTTTAAAAGAAAAAGAATTATCAGTTACTGCCAACAAAATTTAATTATTAATTAATGCATTCAACAGACATTCTAAGCAACCACATGAAGTGACTAATTCATTTAAGAAATGCATGTGTCCAGACTGCCTTCAATAATCACTCTACTAGTCATTGAGAAACAACAATTAACAAAAACAAATATGACTTTTCTCATGGTACTTGAATTACAGAAATAGAAAGAAAATGGTAAAGACTTCACAAATACACAGAATAATTTCATATAGAGGTAACAGCTGGGAAGGCAACACAACAGGGAAGGAATGACTGTGTTTGGAATCTATTTAGAAAAGGCCAAGTTCATCATTGAGGTTAGATTTCTGGAAATGACAGTGAAAAGATTAGGAATATTGAGCAGTCCAAAGATCTAAGTATGTAGGACTAAAAGCCGATAATAAACTCTTTCCAGTTTCTGTTCATCTTTTCTAGTCTGGCTGTCCCCACAGAACCTACATGAGTTCAATTTTTATTAGTAACTTCTCCTTTCCCAACCAGACTCTCATTCAGAGTAGGACCATCAGTTGTACAATTTTGAGAAGGTTTAGGGTATAGCTTTCCAAGCTTGTGGAGAAGCTGACCCCCAAGTACAAAGGGCAGAGGATAGGAAGACATTTAATTTTGGGGATGTAAGACAACTTAGTATCTGAGACAAGCTGAGAGCTTGCCCATGGGATATCATCTCTACAATGTTCTACCCTATGTTGTTTGTAAAAACTCCTCCATGACCTTTCGATAAAGGAAGCAGAAATAGTACTACCATGTTCAACTCACAACGAAACCCCAATTTCAGAGGACCAGAGGTTTGGAAGAATATTCAAATTTATAATTTTTGTGCAAAGTTCAGGCCATCCAGTGTATTTTAGGGGCCTTAAAATTTGTCAAAGAGAGAATTTGGGGCTCCTAATGATGCATACAAATGCATACAAATTTCTACTTCTTCCTCTCTCACTTAAGGCAAAGACCACAGTTGACTCATAGCATTTTTTGCCACCAAACTAGAACCTTGCCTAATTCTTAAAGATGCTACTCCACTCAGTCACTACCAGTAAAGGAATAAATAAATCCTGTCTTCAGTATTGGATCACTTGACCCTAAGGTTCATTCTAACTTTCAGTTATTTGACTTTTATTCCTTATGGTGATCCTATTTAACCAAAATAAGGCTTTTTTTTCAGAATCTGATGACACTGTAAGCATCACGTAGTCACCAATCAGTATATTACATATGTGTCCTGGAGTCTTATTATTGGTGGCCTGATGCAGATGATAGGTATATATGCATATAGCAGAATGGAAACTGAGTTTCTATGCATAGTAAAATCCAGTAGAAGTACAGAAGAGACAGAAGGCTATGTTTATTGGGGATGAGGGATATATATAAAACAAAGCTGGAATCCTGATGGACAGCAAGTGTTTTGAGTAGAACTTCATATAGATGAAATGAAAAAGGCATATTCAGTACTGAAAACCATATGAGAAAAATGTGTCCAGGCATACAGATAATTGGATGCATCAGAGAATTAACTCTTGAAGGCAGAGTATAGATTTTACTTTGGATGCTCAAGTAATTTGACATTACTTGAAAGAGAATGAGAATAAGACATATAATATAATAGTGTACATAATAAAATATCAAGAGGAAAAAGAAACATACTTACCATTTAAGAGTTTGCATCTGAAAGGGGGGATGGAGAGACATGTTGGTAGCAGAAAATCTGAGTTCTGGTTCTGATTCTCTTGTTTTCTTTTATCTAAAGTGCCAATCTTGATAAATCTGGAGCAGTGAGTGGAGCAGATGCCTCAGGACACAAATAGCTTGATGAATTAGCAAGGTCTTCTTGGTGGAGAGCAGTGAGCATTTCAAAACGATTGCCCCATGTTTCCCACTCCCAGAAAAGGCTTGCCAAGATTCCTGATCTCCAAATTCTATAATTCCTATGACAGCTCCTGGCTTACAACAGCCCCACAAGACAGCAGGAGGAAGACATGAAATGATCTATTCAATGTCAATAGGAAAATACATACACAATATTGGCAATAAGAAAAGAAAACTCCTGGCTACTATCAAATAGTTTGAGATACAGTCTGAAAAACTGGTTCCAGCAACATTCTTTCTTGGCCATCAGCCATGGTAAAATCATTTCCTTCTGGTCCATTACAAATTAAATAATCATAACTCTATTCATCAGGAAAATATATGCAGAAAGGATCCATAAGCCAGCAATTAGTATGAAGACTCCCAGCCTTTCATTGACTAACTCTTAAGCCTTTGTCATGACTATTTCACTTGAGACCATGAACATTCACTGTGGCAAGCAACACTTTCCAGCTTTTGTCTGACTCTACACTTCCAGCGTAATGATTATTCAAATGGCTCCATTGGGAGTAGACACTTCCTAACATATTCCAGAAGGTCTGCAATTATTAGGGGAATAGGAAAGTACCAGTAGGTCACTGCAATGAATAGCTTATTAAGTACATACAACATGTCTCACCTACCATTGTACATAGGAAGTGACCTTTCAGAACAAGGACTTTTCATTATGAGCACCTGTAAAAACATATGGCTAGACTAATCTGAGTTTTGTAATAAACTATGTAATAGAAAATGACCAGCCACAAGCTAATTCTTCTTAGGTTTCTATTACAATGATAAGATGATTTTTTTATAAATTGATGTTATAGTTTGTGAGATACTTCTGAAGCCAGGCTAAGGGTCTATTGCTGACATTCCACTATGTACTGCTTACTGTTCATGTTTACTTTGAAATCTTCTCACTATTCTTCCTTTGTGTCTTTCAAATGCAACCATGTTATTTATCTAGAACCAGATTCCCATGGCTGATAATGTAGCATCCTTGTTAGGAAATTAACCACAGCCTAGATAATGTCACTACGCCCTGACATATATGTCTAAATAAATTGTAGCATGCTTACCAGAGAGCAACCAAAATGTGACTTATTATTTGACTCCTGGGTATTGTCAATGCACATCTATTCTATGACCACTCTACTTTCTTAATAAGGCATGCTTTGTTTACATGTCATATCATTTTGGGCTTACATAGTTACAGAGTGTGTGATCAGTCTATGCATCTTAGTGTAACTATGAAGGATTGTAATTCTGGTCCATCTTACACTCATTCTATCAATTGTGTTCACTAGAGAATTCTAGTTAATATACTATGACTTCACTAGTGACCACAATTGATAGAATGAGTGTTTATTACAGAAGAGATTTGTTTGAGTAGCTTATAGAGTTCGGGCTGGATGGTCTTACAATGGCTGTTTGTATGACAGAGAGGCTCTGTTTGTATGAAAACCCAGTAGCTGCTCAGTAGAGGAGCAGTCTGAATCTGGTGATGTAAGCTTAAAGGAGTCTTGGAGAGATGCTGGTTTTCAGGGCATATTGGTGGCTAAAGAAGCTGGATAGCAGTGTTGGCAAAGAATAGCAGTGGAAGTGGTAGGGACAGGGACAGTACGCTCACCATTGATAAGCAAATGTGCTCTGAAAAAAAAAGCAAGTTCTTGCAAGTCTTTTCACATTTGGACAGGCTCTAGAAGGTGCACTCAACCGAATCTTGCCACCCCTAAGTTAATCTTCCCAGGAAACAATCTAATAGACCCTCTCAGAGCCAGTCTCTTGGCTGACTCAAGATCCAATCTGTTGACAACCTAGGTTAACCATCACACATAGGCTTGTCTGAAAATTTGAAAGACACCTTAATATTCAGTTTGATGCAATACAATACTCTCTTTATTCAACTGGGAAAAACACAGAAGTGGACATGTCTTACCCCAGGACACACAGTTCACAGTTCAGATAGGTAAATATATGGTTCTGATTCTTATATATACACCATGAGCGAGCTGGTAAGGAGTCAACGAAGCAGATATATCAGGCTTGCTAAAGAATTAGTACATCGTTATTTGTGCCTTTGCTTTCCTTCAAAATACATTTAAATACTCACTACTACTTAAAAAGTACCATATTTCAGGCCATGATAGTTTCCATACAATTTATAATTTTGATAGTTGCTATAAGCACAATAAATAAAATGAGAGATATTCGTAAGTCAGAAAGATTAACTGTGTCTGGCCAAAGGGCAAGCTTCTTCATCAGTGTCTTCCTTAAAATAGAAAATAGAAAGATGTTCTATGAAAGGATATTAGCTCTTTTAATTATGTGATAAAACCTTCTAAATATCTTTGTACTCCATGCCAGCAACAGAATCAGGGAAGATGCCATCCCTGATCTATAGGGTCTGCCCTGCTTTTTCTTGTCCAGTTAAGTTTCAGCTTTCCCGAAAGCTGAAGTGAGATGCAGTGCCAGTGCTGGCCACATGATGGAGATACAGGGCTACAAAAAGACTTGAGAGAAGTGTGTGAAGCATGTTTTAAAAGTACCAGAAAGTATGAATGTTGAGTCAGATATAGACCTTTAAACTCATGGAGATGGTTAGATAGTAGAATGTTAAAGTCAGGTACCAAATACATATGGACTGGACATTGGGAATGTACGTTAAGCCATATAACCCTCATAACTGTGGCCTAATTACCTCTGTTGTACTGTATTGTATTTGTTATTTTAAGAGAAAGAGCCATTTGTTGGACTGAAAGGGGAAACTGTAGAGGGAAATAAGATATACCTTAAACTTAAAAGAAAAAAAAAGGGAAGAGGATGGGGGGTTGAGGGTGGGAGGGAGAGACTGGAGGGGGAATAGGGAGGGGAATGCGATTGAGATGTAACTTGAAGAAATAAAAAATAAAGGAAAAAAAAAAAGAATGGTTTTAGGAAGAAAAAAAAAAAAAGTACCAGAAAGTAAGGATACACCAGACCACAGCTCATAGTTACTTCAGGGGTCATAATCAAATACTGTGAAATCAAACATAGATGCTGTCATTATATATCTCTGCTTGAGTCAAAAAATTCTTCTCTAGATGTAGCTAATGAAGCAATAAGCTCTTCTAAATTATATTCATTTCAAAAGAAAGCGGTAGGATGTTTAAGTTCCCATCCTACCGCTTTCCCATTTCCTTTCTCTATCTGGGCTTAAACGACAGCTGCTTGGAGTTTGTTATTCAATATGTTAGTGGAGGGTAAGTAAGTGTTGTGTGGTCTGTGGGAAAAGGTGCAGAGTGGGAATGGGCACCAGTCCAATGCTCATCCACACACATCACTTCCTCAGTGTTCTGCTCATCTGTCAATTCTCCAGGGGGCGTATGTGCTTGGATATGTGAGTGATTGTATATGCATAGATTAATATGTGCAATTATTCTCATGGGTTCTTGTGTATACACTATTGTTTGCATGAGTATGTGCATGTCAGACCGTGTATGCTGACTATGCTCATATATGTTGAATGGGTACGAATGCATGTATGATGACTATGATCATGTATAATTATTGTGTGCTTGTGTGTTTGGATGATGTCCATGCATGATTCTGAACCAAGCTTATGTGTGTTCTGTATATATGAGTATAATTGTACACATATGTGATCATGTGTGCATGAGTATGCACATTGATTCAGTTCAAGTGTAATGGTGTGTGCATGTATATGTGTCAGTTCTCAATCCTCATCCTCTTTCAAACCAGATTGCCTCAATTTCCATCATCTTTCTATTTCTCCAAAATACCAGCTGTGTGGGATAGAAATACACTAGGCTCAGAAACTATAGGTATTCCAAGAAGAGAAAGAACACGTGCATAAGAATTCTTGCTTTTGAACATTCTCACTATATGTGCATGTGTTGTTAGAGTGATATAGGGAGTGGTACTAGAGGAAATCAATGCCTTCCTACATCAGCAACTTTCTAAGCAACAGGCTTTGTTCCATATCTGGAGAAGAAAAAAAATAAGGACAGTGACCAAAAGGTTCTCTCTCTCTCTCTCTCTCTCTCTCTCTCTCTCGTGTGTGTGTGTGTATAAATTATGCCTCTCCATTTTTATTTTACAAAGACAGAACTCAAGACATAAGTCACAATTGATTTCCAGAAATAGTTATTTCTAAACATCCCCAGTTAAATTCCCCATTCCTTTATATCTTTAGAATTTGAATGAAATTGCTTTGTGTTTTTAATCTTTCACAGGAATAAAAAGGACTGTTCAAATGTTCCTGTGGCTTAGACATTCTAGGCATGGGTTTTCCCTTCCTCCCTCTCCCTTTAGCTACCTGTTCCCTTATCTCCTCATTTATGCCACAGAGGGATCCCAGTATGGGGAGCCAACGTAATAATCTCCATTTGATTTTTCTCTTTCTTTCTTAAGATGTAACTAAGAAACATTTTCCCACACACTAATATTTGTAAAGACTATTTTCAAAGACATGCAAGTTCGACAGACTGTGTGGGTGGGATTCTTTTTTGTTATCATTATTATTTACTAGCCTTTTATTCAAGGATTGTGATGGAAGATTGACAAAACAACTTCCATCCTATAATCAATTATTGCTGGAAGACAATAAATATCTGTTCAGTGTTTCCTTTGTGTTCTCAGAGAGGAATATATTGATCACCTTTAAAGTTGGGTCCTTTCCAAAGACACCAGGTGGGCAGTCATGATTGGTTTTGCTAATACAATAATCGCTGTGAGCCTAGTGTAGAAGAAGACATAGCAATAAGAATAAAAACAGTAATTTACTCTGATACTAGCTGTTAAAGTTTATAAAACAATGATATATATCTGCATTACAAAATGGAAATCTTGGAGCTCCCCTATGATTTAGCTATATATTTAATGCATTTTCTTGATGATGAAACTAAGGATGAGAATTCTGGTTTGGGGTTAATATTTGGCCTACTGTATTATTTCAGATAAAAGGACAGTTAGACACATATTCTTTGGACATAAATACTGAGCTTAAGTACAGTGGAACAAAGTCAATCAGGCCTGATGTAGACCCAGAGTTCAGATCTTCACTCATTTGATAGAATTTCTTGACCATGTATACTCCTCTAAACTTCTCTATCTTGAAAGTGTGGATATTGGCATGTACACCTGGCGAATATTAAAGGAGATAACTCATATAAAATGTACATTATATGCCCCATACATGCCCATTCTTAACATGCAAGGTAATATCCAGAAGGACCATAAATTCCTAGACCACTTTTAAACTATCAGCAGATCCATGAAGGAGAAAAATTGTTACTTATCTATTTTACCACAACAAATTACCATAAATTACAGCAACATCAAACAATAGGGGGGGGGGGTGGGTCAGCTAAGTCAATACAGCATGTAAAACACAAGCATAAAGACTTCATTTGAATGCCCAGAACTCCCAAGACAGATTGTTTGGTGCCAGGTACTTGTGACCTAGAGTTGAGACAGAGACAAATCACCAAGATTCACTGATCATCCAGCTTGGCCTTCTTGGGAAGTTCTAGGTTAATGAGAGACTGTTTTAGAACAAAGATGGGCAGTGCATGAGGAACTACACTTGAGGTTGTATTCTGCTCTCTGAACATAAAATGAACACATGTACATCCATACACACACATCCCCACACCCACAAGGGAAGTGCATTTTGGCATAGACAGACACATGCACACCCACAAATAACCACACACAACAATAATAATCATTTCTTCCTTACACTTCTGGCTGTCAAAATTTCTTCCAATTTATTGATTCTAGCTAAGAATCTTACAGCTGGTTGCAGCTAGTGTGTAGGCCTGGACTATGGTCATCTGAGGGATTTGATGACCAGGACTAGAGTATCTGCCTTCATAATATTCAACTGGTAGACTGATAGAGACTGCAGCATGAGGCTTAATGTCCTAGTTACCTGGATTTTTCCACAAGGTTATTTGAGAGTCTATACACTATGGAAGCTGACTTTGACTGGGAAGAGTCAGTCAAGGCAGCATGGTGGAAGCTGCAATATCATTACAGTTGGCTTAAGGAGTCTAATCACAGTTCCACTCTTTTGATAAGGTTTTATGGATTATTTTCACTAGCTTTATTAGATATGGAAGCTGCCTACATATAGAAGTTGATTAGAACCATTTCAGGGGGTGGCATTTGTATAGATTGACACTAGGAGCTTTGTATTAATATTTTGTTCAGAGCTCAGGGCATCTGCTTTATAAAGCTATGCTGGGACATATCTGAAATTGTGTGCAATAGCCATGTGACTCCCACAGAATCTCAGTGATCAATATATCTCCAAAATTATAACCTAGTCCTCTTTTCTCAGTTTTCATGTGGGATTTGAACATTCTAGTGTATGTGCTCCAGCCAAGAACAGAACAGAAATGAATCTGCCACTATCCATCTTCAAGACATTGTTCTCTGTAGATCTCATCTGAGTTCTAAGATATTCCAGTGACCCTTATGAGTATAACAATCTAGGCTTCATTGTGGAGAGATTTTAGTCTTAGATTTGGGACAAAAGCAGGGAATCTGTGTTTATCGCAACCATCTCTGGAGGTCCTTAATATCAAACAAGTTCAGAGAACCTTGTAGTAACTTACACAAGAACTGATATAAAGAAATGTGACCTTAGTGCCTCTCAAAGTACACAGCTTGTGTCCATGCAGCATTTGCTGGTGTCACGTGTGGTCCCACTGTTAACCCCTTCATTACTTGGCTTGCATATATGCTATATGGACCCCCAATACTGTTCTTTCTACTGGAAACACTGAATTAACACTCCATGAAAATCCACAGAGACTATTTGTGTGTTTTGTCTGTTTGGAGAGGCAGGAGGTATCCTGTGCATTTAGAGATAATTTCTTGGTTAAATTATATTTTTTTCTTTTCATGTTTGAAATAACAAATTGGCTTCTTTGCAGTCACTTCTCTCTCTTTCCCTCCTCATTTACTGCAGTGGAGATGAATTTCCTACTTTAAAAACAAACCCTACCACACTCATAATCAATCTGCTTATAAACCAACATTGTTTGCCAAAGTACTGCACAGGGAGGAGATAAGTGAGGCAAATTCTTTGCTTGACTGAAGAATATTTCTTAAGTGTCCGTTGTTCCTGAGTGACCTCTTGGCTATTAAATAGTTAAATCTTTTCTGCAGAAAAACTGTGAGGTTTGTTTCTGGGCATTACTTCCATGCTCATATTCCTTGACTCCATAATATGTATAAGCATAATTTTCAGTCAGGAAAATGAAATGGATGTGGAGTCAACCATCATGTTATCTAGTCTCATAGAGAAGGTAAGAGAGACATAATTTAAATGCAAGAATATGTGCCTTAGGAGAACTGAGCATAAAGGAACTTAAACAAACACAAGGGAAACTCAGAGGAGGGCATACCAATTCATTTGGAGGCTCAGACTTAGAATGAAATGTTGAATTTTAGAGCTGGAGACAATGAGTGAAATCACAAGACTTAAATCCACTTCTACCAATATTAACTCTTTGACAATAGATTAAGTTGCTTTCTGTGTGAACTGAGAATAGTAACAGGGCTCACCAGGATGATGAGGCTTCGGAATTGAATGAAATTTGTAGTTAGAATATATTATGTATCTTTGAATTAAACTTTCAGTTGTTTTGGAACTGAAACAGAAAGCAATATTAAGTTTATGGCATGCATAGACAAAAATTGCCAGTGAGATCATTTTAACTTTTGAAGCTGATAGAAGAAAAACTTTAAAGTTACAAGTGCTAGATTATCCCTAGTGAGGAGTATATTGTGGTATTGCCCTATTATTTCAACTTTCTTTCCTGGAAAAATTAGGTTAAGATCTCAGGGACCCACTCTCTTTCATTCCACAAAATGTTCATCTCCACAATTGTTTCTGATAAAGTACTCTTGAGAGTAATTACATAAGTAGTACAAGGCTGCAGGCAATGACTGATACTTCTACCCTCAGAGAGATTTAAAAAAATTGTGTGTGTGTGTTTAGTCTCCATGTATGTATGGATGGATGTTTGGTGTGTGTGGAGTCCTATGTGTGGGAGTGAGGGAGGGTGCGTATGTATTGGGCAAAGGCTGCGGTCTTCATTAACCAATCTGTACTTTCCTTACAGGTTTCTTTGCTGAACCTGGAGGTCAAGCTTTTTTTCAGTCTCACTAGCCATCTTGCTCTAGGAAATTCTGTATATCTATCTGCTTCCTGAGCATTAAGAATAATGCAGGATATCATACTTTGCCAGGTCTTCTACCGTGTACTGGGGAGTTGAACTCCAGTTCTCATGTCATGTGGTAAGTGCTTCATCTGCTGAACCACATGCCTACCCCTAGAGAAAGTCTTTTATAGTACTTTAAAAGATTTAAATCTGACATCACATTTGCCTTGCTTGAACGTCACTGAATACTTTCTTCTCTTTATTTGCAAAGAAAAGAAAAGATCTTTTCAAAAGTGAATGATGGACAATCAAGTCCATTTTCCCTCTGAATCAAGTGCATGACATGCAGTGCAAACTGGCAAGATTCACTGAGAGCAGAGGCAGACTTCTCCAAAGAGCCAGGTCCCATAAACTAGAGAGGATTTTTATCTGACATCTAATGCCTGGATGTTGTGACAGGGAGATGACTTGGGATAGTAGATGCTGAGGTGTGTATTCTGCCTGGAAGGAGAGAGAGGTGATCTCTGATTTGGCAACAGAATTCCCTGTGGAAATGAACCTTTCTATTCATTTTTTTAAATGTAGCAAAACAGTAAGTTACATTTTATTGGGCATTCTTTTTTGACTTTTTATTGATTTTTTATGAATTTCACACAATGCACCCAATTCTACTCTGCTCCCTACACCTTCACATCCATCCTTCACCCTTGCAAACTTTCCCCAATGCCCCCAAAATAAAATGAGATGGAATTAAAAAAAAAACTTGTTGTGGAAGTTGTAGTGTGTCACAGTGTGTCCGACAGTATAACCTTTTGTCCACATATCTTTGCTTACAAATCTTCATTGCAATAAGTCACTGGTCTGGGTCAAAACCTCTGGCCTCTGCTCCACTAACCATACTTGATCCTCACCAGGACTGCTCTTGGATATCCTACTGTTGCCTTTGTCCTGGAGATACTGCAGCTCTGGATCTGCATGACCAGTCCTTGATCCTCTCATGAGCTCCACCAGATCACAGATGAGGTAGATGTTGGGGTGGGTCAACTAAAAGCCCAGAATCTCTGCTTGGTAGGTACCTGAGTTGGTTAGCCTACAAGTTCTCCTGTATCTGTACCACCAGGGTGAGCTCTCCAGCCCTGCCCTAGCCAGTTCACCCAATTCTACAGCCAGCAGGGGCAAGACATACCGTTGAGCTGGTTTGTCCACTCCACTGCCACCAGGGTCAGCTCTACTATATTGTCCAGGCAAGGTAAAGGGCCAACTTTTCCAAATATTGCAGCTGGGGAAGGGCAGGGATAACTCTCCAGCTCTCATGACTTTGGTGCCAACTCTCCCAACTGCAATAGATGCTGAGGGTTAAATGGGAAGGAGAGGGTATTTCTCTCTTGCTTATGCCATCCTATGGAAGACTAGGGGTGGGGCTAGCTCTTCCATGCTCACACCCTGGGGCCAGAGCACCTGCTCCACCACCATCAGGATCAGCTTTACTGTGCTGCCCAGATGGGAGGAGCCAATTCTCCCAATAGTGGTGGCCAGTGAGTGACAGGGCCAACTCAGCACAGTGCCTCTGTGGCAGTCCAGACCAGGGACATCCAAATTGCTCCTGGTGCCAACATAGACTTTGGATATCAACACACAACCCATCTACGATAGCATCACACACAGAGACATAGTCCCTGGATGTCCCCATGGCCTCAGGTAGCAGCACAGGCCACTCAGATCAGCATGTTTCCCTAGGGCAGCATGGCTCTCACACATCCACAGGGTGTTCAGCAGCAGGTTAGACCACAGACATCAGTTTGGCCTTTGTGGTAACTTGGGCCACAGACATTATACAGATACCAGCTGCAGCAGGACCACAGACTCAGACATGGCTCTCAGTGGGATCCTGGGCCAGGACTTTACTATGCCCTCCACATATCCACTTGTTCCTCACCATTGTTGAGTCTCCACCTCTGCCTTTCTCCACAGTGTATGATCTCCTCAGCTTTACTGTCTTTTCCATCTTTCCACCAAGTACTCAATCTTTCCCATCTCTCCATCACACATTTGCCCCTCATAGGAGTGTTTGTGGAAGGCACTTGGATATCTTTCTTTCAGCTGGAGCTCCAAGCCCTGGGCCAGTGTAGCCAGAGTGGGTACTTAAGTGTCTTTCTTCTGACCAGGTTGGATGCTTTGGGTCTCTGGTAAAAAATTTAGAACAAATATTTCAGAAGAAGAAATATAAATAACAAAGTCTAGCCTCTGTGGGAAAGTGTATAATAAAGCTGAGGAAAACAACATGTGTGACTGACTTTCTGAAGGAAAGCCACACTCATGAAGCCCAAGGGTTATAATGTGAAAACAGTAGGTGCTCTGCTGGCATTTCTCCTTCTTATGGTTTGGTGCTGGAGATGGAACCCAGAACTTTGTGAATGAGAAGCAAATGCCTCAAATACCATTGAGTCCCATCTTCAGCTCTATCATCAGTTCTTCTAGCCTCTTTCAAACATACAATAGCTCTGTGAGATCACAATCAGTTCTCCCCCATCCCTCATAGATGGAAAGTGAGAGAACTAGAGAGTTAAAATGGCTCACCTGTGATCCTACAACATGTAAATTTATGGAACCAGTGCCTTTCATCATCACTGAACAGGGTGAAATTAATATATGTGCCCCAGTCTCCTATGTAACTTTTTCTGTTAATAAGGAGACCTGGTATTATTCATCTATGACCACAATAGTCTGTAGAAAGCCTGGCATAGAGGAATTTGCTTTATTTACTCACTTATTTACTGAGAGAATTTTTTAATATCTCCCCTGTTTCTTCGACACAACATATAGATGTGTTGGCTTTATAGGGACTATAACTGCTTACCTCCAGGTAAGCTAGGTTGCTGAAGTGGTGACACACATTGATGCAAGAGAGTGTGCATGATTCTTAGTAACCCTATGTGTAAGTGTCATGTTCTACAAACAATTAGAGGTAGTATTGAGAACTGGTTCAGTGTCTACTGGTAAACTTATTCACAGAGCCAACATTCATACATGGCACAGTGTTCTAAATCCTTTACTAAATTCCATGGCCCACAGAAGAGTAATCCATAGCTTCACCTTCCAAGTTACAGGCTGCCCTCACAAGCTGTGCACTAATTAGACTCTGATAATCTGTATAAATTAGCATTTGCTAGCAATAAATATCACACATTGAGGCTTAAATAATACATTAGACTTAATTGAATAAATGCATATATTAGGGCCTTATAATGCATATTTGCCATAATGAGTTATTTTCCATGCACAAACAAACAGCAACTCTGATTAATCAGCTGGAGCAATAGTTCTATTAAGGCTCCAGGTACTGTGAAAAAGATCTCAACAGGCAGTAAAGAGGAAGAAATAAAAATTACTTTTCCTGATAATGTCAGGTGGATTTGATAACTTGGGAACCTCCAACTCTTTGAATCCCTGGTCTTTGTGGTGCTGTCAAATCTGTACTCACCACTTGACTGTCTGAATTTGGATTTGAGCCTCTATTCTGTTTTAACTCACTGGGGTTTGGGGTATGTCATTTGAATTTCTTTTGTTCAGTTATCCTATTAGTTCAATCAGTGTATTCATCTAACCTAATGTAGGGATGATTAGAGTCATGGGAATAGAGATATGACTCAGTGACAGATCACCTCCATGCTTGATGGACAGTATTCTATCACTAAACACACAGAGACTCTTTACACAGGGCAGGGTCTTATGTATTGACTAGTCCGTGGGAGATGCTTGTCAACTAGATGCTACTATTATCATTATTATGAAAGATTCTGAACACTTTCCATTAATTTCATCATTCGGCTATGAAAAGAAGTCTGTGAGAGTAGGTACCAGTGTGTCCCCATTTCAAAACTGAAGGAAACAACTTCACAGATTAAATGTTTTATTTATTTTTTCAACTAATTGTTATTGGTGATACTGTGTCAAAGGTTACAATTACAATGGTGAAAATGGTCCTTCATCATTTTGAAGAACTCACAGAACAGTGAGTTTAGTGATGAAAACATCAAGATAATATCAGTAATTATGGAAATTGGAATAGTAAAAGTTTACACAAAATTCAATGACAGCATCCAAATCTGAAAGTCAAGGATGTTCTCAAATAGACCAAATCTAAAATGTAGAGTAGGAAGAGTCTGACTATTACTCAGGAATGAGAATACATTTTAGGGAGAGGAAACATTCATATCGGACAAAGTGTAGTTTTGTGAGAAACCAAGGCAAACTTGTGCGATTGAAATAATTCAAACCCTCTAAAGTAATATTCATTACTTTTTAGCATGACTAGTGTTTGAGAAGATAATTATTAGCCATCTTACTTGAACTATGTATTCTAGCATATTCAGTAGTGTTCGGGTCTTTCTCCTGCTCTCTAAATATAAGTGCCTTTTTTTTTTTTCTTTCCAGATCATGGCAATGAAAAACACCTGAACATGTCAAATGTCTCTGAGAAGGAGATCTCTTGCTGCTGATACTCACTAATCTCAGATAGAGATTGCAGGGAAAGGAGTCAAATGATGAAGCTAAAGGAAGGCTGTACAGTGATGAACATCTATTGACATATTAAAATGACTCTGGTTTTCCTTTTGATGTCATTAGGAGCACACAGGAAACATCGTGTTATTAGTTGAACAGTATCTACACATCCTCACTTTATCAGCCTATGAATTCATCAGTTGCAGCAATCTATATAATGCCAGCACCCTTCTACCACCAACCAATAAGGGGACTGTTATTTTATTTATTTGTTTTGCAACACCTCCTCTTCTCTCAGGCCCTTGAGAATGTCTTTGTTATTGTTACCATGCTGTACCTAGTCCCTGGAAATTTGTCACATAGGCTCTTGGACACATGTTGTTTTTGTAGCTCCTCTATTTCTTGACAGCAGAATCTCAAACAAGTAACCATCAGTATATTGCTGGAGCAGCTATTCTGAAGCTGCACCTGTTGTGGTCCAGTCTCAGATGTTATAGTGATGAACATGGTATAACCATTCACTTGTGTTTTCAGCATAACTTCAACTTTGCTTGAAATTTTCAAATACCACTGTAGTTTTGCAATATATACCTATAGGCAGACTCCTTGAAAGCCATCCCTTTCCCTCTAGATTTTTCCCTTACATCCATCAATTTTCTGACATAACTCCTTAGTAAACAGAAAAAGATGAGAAAGGCTCAATATTCTGCACACCACCTATGTATAACCCATCTGTTTGCATGAGGAAAACTACTCTTCACCCACCAAAGTTCATTCAATTTCTATGCTTCATTCCCCTGTCCCTCTGATTTCTATGGTTCTTTATTTTCTATTTTCTGCAACATAAAAATATGGAGAACCAGTAAACCAATTATATAATAATCCCTGGAGAGAAGAAGGTAATGGAAAAGTGAGGAGAGAAACCTGTGCTTCCTTCTTAGGCAGCAGAAATGGTGATTCTAAGCATTTTGATCATATGCAGAAGATGTAGTAATCTATTTGTCAGCTGTCCCTCATATATCAATGTACACTGATGATCTCTGCTTCTTCACCAACTGCGACTTTGTCTCCTCTTTTTCACATATGAGTTCTCTGTTTCATAGTTCCCTGTATATCATAGCTTGTTCTGTTGCTTGATTATGTCTCATGAGTTGTTGTCATTAACATCTGCCACCATCATTCCCTTAGTTCATCAATAGCAGAAGGTTACCATTCTCTTGTAGTGTAGAAGGTGATATTATCACTAACTACTATGGCTCCTGGTATGGTATGTCTAGTTATAAGGGACTTAGGCTGTTGTGGATCATTTTCTCATTCTTGACAGTTATATTCTTAACAATCATTCTAACACTTAATGAACGAGAGCCTTCATTATGAATTACTTGTGATTCATACCCTTCATCTGGTGAATGCAGCAACAGATTTTAAAAGCAGGCCCCAGTATAACTGAAAATATTGTTCCTTCTGAGTATCACAGTTTTTTCTCAGATCAGGTGAAACAGTTGTCCCTGTTTTTCCAAAGGCCATAAAATATAGCTATAAACATCTATCACAAATACAAGTCTATTTATCTGTATCCATGTGTGCTGATTCCTCACTCTCTCAATGTCTCTCAGTACCTCCCCTATTCATACTCCACGCATTTCTCAGAATTTGGTTTTCATTTGATCTGTTGGTTTAGTATACTTGCATACCATGTTTGTATCTAATTTTTGGATGTAGCTTAACTACAAACAAGGATTTACATAAAACTATACTTCCTCAACATATTTCTGTATATTTTTTCATTTATCAGTATCCTTTCTGAAAAGAAGTATATCATAAATAAAGCATAGATTAGTCCAAACATTCTACTGGTATAAGAGACAGACCTGGAAAGCAAATAGGAGCCAAAGGCAAAGATTGCCCTGTGTAGAAGTACAACAAACTTTCCAGAAAGGTAGTAAGTAACTTGAAATAAGATGCATACTGTTTTTAAAAAAATGCCAAAAAGTGGAAACATGATTGTAGTGATGAACATTTACATAACTATCCAGGTTTACCTAGAATTTCAGATAGTGAGGTGCTTTGTTTTAACTCTTTTTGAAACAGAACCCTATTCCTTTAAAGCAAATATACTATGTTTTTAGATTTATGTTTTAATAAGTTGGTGCAAGTATACAGCTTATGTAAATCATATCTAAAACTATCCTGCCCTTCTGCAGGCTCTTGACCTTCCTGGTATCTCCTAACTGCATGATCATCTCTTCCCCTTCATCTTCCCCCTCCTTTTCCTCCTATTCCCATTCCTCCTGTTCCTCTTCTTCCTGTTCCTGTTCCTCTTTGAGTCTAATTAGTGCTGTCTAAACATGTATGACTTTACAACACCATACACTGTGAAGCGTGAATAATATACTATGCTCTACACTACTGCAGAAAAGAATGTCAACCTCTGTAGGGGCTGATAGATTAATATAAGTTAGATTTAGTGAATATATAGGTTTCTGATACAGTCTTTTAATTCGGAGCATGAAGATCAACTTTGCTGTGAGCAATTAGCTTATCAGCTTATGGATGAAGTCAGGTGAAATGAGGGGAGTCTCTTTGGACTGAAAAACAAGGTTGAAGCCAGGTGAAACAAGGAAAGACTTTATGACCTGGCATTGCTTTCAACTGCTAAGTGGGCAGAGCCCAAATTAAGCTGAAGCAGGTGGAACAAGGAGTGATCCTATTTAAGGACAAGTGGATGAGCCCAGAGAGCTGAGTGCTAAGCCTCCCGATACGAGAGAGCTCCGAGAGTACTGCTGGAGAAAGTGCTGGTAGACCAATGGCCCAATTTCCCTGAGGCAGAAGGAAGCCGGTGAGCAAAGAAAGCCTGAGCAAGACACCAAAAGGCCAAGGACTGGACCCTGTGGCTCAACTTTTGCCTAGAGGGGTTTGATCTGTCCGAACAGTGGCCTAGGGGAAACTGTGCCTGGCTTTAAGGACTGAGGCAGAGCAGCTGAGTTCCTGATTCAAAAGAAGTAAGTTGGCCTGCAGACGGCTGGAGTCTCCCACAGAACCAACTGCCCTGACGAACCTGCATCTGAGAGATCCAGAAGAAGGACTGCTAAGTGTGTTAAAGAATCTACAACAAATACTGTGTTCCTGATGACTGAGGACCTGCCCCAGAGACTGTATCATTCTAAAAGGTTATGAAAGTAGTTGTTATGATTATCAATAGGTTTAGTGGATAGGTTAAAGGGGTTGTAGGAATTTATAGGATTAATAGTTAAGAAATTGTTGGTGTTTGTTATAAGTGAATTTAGTAATAAATAAGTGTTAAATAATAATTTAAAAGTTCGGTTACAAACCTCCCCAAGTTGCTGCCAACTACCAACAACTCCTCAGTTATGGGTGTGGCCTTGTGAGCTCTCTCACTCTCCCTGCTGGGGTGTTGATGGTCAAGATCTTGTGCAGTTCTTGTTCCTGAAATCACATCTGCTGTGTGTTCATGATCGAAACAGTTCCAGCATACCGAGAAGATACTATTTCTTCAAATATTCTTTCCCAGTTTCTGACTTTTGCAATCTTTTTACTCCTCTTCCAAGATATTCTCTGGGTCTTCAATGCTAGAGTGTGGAATATAGATGTTTTATATAGGGTCGATACTCTATACATTATCTCTTTAAAAAAAAAACATTTATTTATTACTTCCAGTTATGTCTCCATTACTGCCTCCTCCCTCCATCCTCTCCGGGTCCCAACCTCCCACCCTCAACCCCCTCTCCCACCCATCCCATCTCTCTGGTGTGGGGTGCCCCTACATATCAGCCCCCCTCAGGTAATTAGTCATATTAGGGATAAGAGCTTCCTCTTGCACAAGAGGCATACATAGCAGTTCCACTAGGGTGGAGTGTCCCACTAACAGGTAACAAAGTCAGTTTTCCTGTTCTTTTGGGTCTATTGATTATAAGATGGTTATCCTGTACTATATGGTTAAATCCAGTTGTAAGTGAATATATGCCATGTGTATCTTTCTGAGTCTGAGTTAGTTCACTCATGATGAGCTTTTCTAGTTCCACATTTTGTTTCAAACTGAATGATTTCCTTTTTCTTATAGCTGATTAGTATTCCATTGTGTAAATGTACCACAGTATTTTTATCCATTCTTCGATTGAGGGACATCTGGGTTGTTTCCAGTTTCTAGCTATTAAAAATAAAGTTTTTTATAAAAATAGTTGAGGAGATGTCATTGTGGATTGGTAAGGAATCTTTTGGATATATGTCCAGGAGTGGTATGGCTGGGTCTTGAGGTAGAGCTATTCCAAGTTTTCTAAGATATCGCCAGACTGATTTTCATAGTGGTTGTACAAGTTGGCACTCCCACTAACAATGTGAGAGTGTTCCCCTTTTTCTGCAGTCTCGCCAGCATATGCTGTCTTTTGAGGTATTGATCTTAGCCATTCTGACAAGAATGAGATGGAATCTCAGAGTCGTCTTGAGTTGCATTTCTCTGATAATTAAAGATGTTGAGCATGTCTTCAAGTCTCTCTCGGCCATGAGAGATTCCTCTTTTGTGAATTCTTGGTCTAGATCTGTACCCCATTTTTTGATTGGATTACTTGGTTTCTTAGTGTTTAATTTCTTGAGTTCTTTATACATTTTGGATATTAGCCCTCTGTCAGATGTGGGGTTGGTGAAGATCTTTTCCCAATCTGTAGGTTGCCATTTTGTTCTAAAGACAGTGTCCTTTGCCTTACAGAAGCTTTTCAGTTTCATGAGGTCCCATTTATTGATTGTTGGTCTTAGGGCCTAAGCTGTTGGCGTTCTGTTTAGGAAGTTGTCACCTGTGGCAATGAGTTCAAGGCTTTTCCCCAGTTTCTCTTCTATTAGATTTAGTGTGTCTGGTTTTATGTTAAGATCTTTGATCTACTTGGACTTAAGTTTTGTGCAAGGTGATAAATATGGGCCTATTTGCATTCTTTTACATATACATTATCTTTTTTTTAGTTATCAGATAGTCATTTATTGAAATATTTTTTCATTGCTTTTTAACTAGTTGGGCACTCCACTGTACCATTGTTGATGTCATCGATGATGTCATGAGGGTAGTGGCCATCCACATTGCTGCCCACAGACTGTGCAGTATCCAGGATCTCCTTCATAGTTCCAGAAAGTTCTCTGGCTAAAAACCGGTGTTGCATCTGCGAGGCAATGTTGACAATCTCATCAAAAGTGATATTTCTACTGTGTTCAATGTTCTTCTGCTTCTTCCTGTCTCTTGGTGGTTCCTTGAGGGCTTCGATGATCAGGGCTGAGGCAGAGGGCATCACAATCTGGGCCTGTCTGTTCTGGATGGTCAGTTTCACTGTAATCCTCACACCTTTCCAGTCAGCAGTGGCCTCGGCAATGTCATCACCAATTTTTTGGAGACAGACCCAGAGGAACGATCTTGGGAGTCAAGGCAGATGTGGCACCGGCCTCACCTCCGGTGCATATCAAGTACACAACTTTGATCTCGTTGGGGTCGAATTTGGGCAGCATGGTGGAGGCAGCTGGTGTCGGATTAACTCGGATCTGGGACAACCGAAGAAAGCTGCACCGCATCCTCCACTGAGCTGAAAACCAAAAGCTACATTATCTTCTTAAAACAACATTTTGGTTGGTATCAAAGGGCCAAAACTTCACATTTCATTTTTAAGCATTGCTAGGTACAATACCTTTAAGAAGCGTTACCCTTAATTTTGTATTAATATACAAAGATCAATACCTATGTAGCCCAATACAATCTTAATTTTGCATCAATATACAAGGGTCATTATCATTGTGGCCAAATATAATCTTAATTTTGTATCAATATACAAAGATCAATACTGATGTAGTCCAATACAATATTAATTTTGCATTAATATACAATGATCAATGCCAATTTAGCCAAATAAAATATTAATTTTGTATTAATATACAAAGGTATAAGGCCATATTCAATAATCTGTCCTTTTTTCTTGATCTTCCCTATAATATGTCTATGTCCCATTTTTTCTCAAGTCTATTCACTCCTACATAGGAGAGAAAGAAGGATATAGAAAAGAAAAAGGGAGAAGTCTAACCTCCAAAACCATTTAACAAGACCATTTAACAGCTTGTAGTCTCTTCCCCTAAATAACAAAATTTTCTGTTATCCATCAAATAACCAAAGGGGGGAAAACACCCTCCCCACCTTCTGGGCATGGGACATCGCTCTCTTAAAATGACTTCCTGCTGATTGGGGATGTAGTAAACCTGTTTGGGGCCCAAATATGAATGAAAAAATGGTTAAAAATGTTAATAGAATCATTTGATGTTCAGTCCTAGCTCTGCCAAGGCAGGGTAGGTAAGTCCTTCATAATTCCTGCTCTACAATCAATGTCTGTCAGAGAAATGGGGCCAAATGGCTGAAGATTGATGCTGTAATATATGGAGAGAAAATGGGAGCTGTCCAGGCAGCCACTGGTATGTGTATGTCATTTCTTAGTTTTGGAAGCTGCTGGCCCTGCACTTCCTATATAATCAGATATATTTATCCCTCTCAGGTCTCTGAGGTGGTTGAAGAATAGATAGTTAGAGTCTCATAGTTTAATTTTGAGTTGTTTAGGAATCAAGAGGGTGTTCTGATCTAAGAAGATGTTTTTAAAATTGTGATGCAAGTTAGTATGAAAGCTGAGTTAGATATAGAACTTTAAACTCATGGAGATGGTTAGATAGTAGAATGTTAAAGTCAGGGGCCAAATACATATGGACTGGACATTGGGAATGTATGCTAAGCCATATAACTCTCATAATTGTGGCCTATTTATTTCTGTTGTTTTGTATTTTATTTATTGTTATAAGAGAGAACCATTTGTTGGACTGAAAGGAGGAGCTGTTGGGGAGAAAAAGATCTACCCTAAACTAAAAAAAAAAAAAAAAAAAGTAGAGGATGGGGGATTGAGGGGGGAGAGGGTGGAAGGGTGGGACAGGAAGGGGGAGTAGGGGAAGGATTGTGATTGAGTTGTAACTTGAAGAAATAAAAAATAAATTATAAAAAAACAACATTTTAGAAATCGTTTTACATAGAAGATTATGACCTATTTGGAAATCTGGGAAAATGCTAACGTGGTATATTTGATTATTTGAAATTGATATTACAAGTATCCCAGAGAGACAAAAGCCCCAAGCCCTATTTAAGGTGAAACCACCATAGCCAATTTACCCTGACGAATCTACACCTGAGATATTCCAGAAAAAAGACTGCTAAGTGCATTAAAGGGTCTACCCCAGAGACTGTGATCCTGACGACTGAGGACCTGCCCCAGAGACTGTATCCTTCTAAAAGGTTATGAAAATATTTGTAATAGTTATTAATAGGTTTAGTGGTTAGGTCATAGGGGTTGTAGGCATTCTTAGGGTTAGTAGTTAAATAAGTGATTATATTCGATTATAAGTGAATATTGTTACTAATAAATAAGTATTGAACAAAAAAAGAAGTATCTGATATAGTATTGCCTTTGTGTCTTGTATTTCAGCATCTTCTAATTGCTTTCAAGTATTAAACAGCTTCCTGGATACACTGTGCTAAATGGTCCCATCCATCATCTCACTGCATTTTCACAAGAGCCATCCCACTGAGGTAGAGTTTTGCCCCTTTACGAAATAGTCCCATTTCTGCTGCTACTTATATTATTACACTCATATCTCTGTGACACTGATCATTGTATGAGTGCCATCTTTTATTTACATTTTAATTTTCTGCTTTTAATTCTCAGAGTATTGGAACTCCTGAAGGCCACACTTCATAGTAGCATTGTTCTAACAAAGTCATGATCTAAATGAGGTTATCATGGTTTGGTTGTAATTCCTGAAGAAAATGAATGGATCACTTTGACACCTATAGTCTCTTTAGGAGGTGACAATATACTATCCATGAATGCTAGGTTGAGGAACCCTAGGCTCCTACAATCTCGGGGGTTTTACCTTTATTTGGACTATGCTGTGTGTTTATATAATATCTTTTTATTGTACACATTTTCAAGTCTCATGGAAAAAGAGACACATACATTGAATTTACAAATGTTGACACTGACAGGTAACAGAAAGGTAAAAACTCATTAAAATGAAATGTGTCATGTCCTTTAATTAATCTTCAAAAATTAATTTTAGATGCTCAGCAACATGTGACTCTAAGTGCATGCCATTTGTTTAAACTTCATATATTATGTGAAATACATTTCCAAGTATTGTTAGTATCTCTTGAGTACAATTTAAAGACTCTGAATAGACATTATTTAAACCTATTAAAAATTACAGTTAAGCCCATCTTGATTGCTAATTAGAGATCACATCAGTGGGTAAGATATATTTTTTAACCTTCTATCAAAAATGAATAAAGAAAAAAAATGTCAATATTTCCTAGCATTTCATTGGATTATCTAGCAAATATGCTATGGAGAAATATGTACTAAATCAGGATAATGTGCTTTTATTTTATGGGTCTTTTTCACACCTCATTCTTTGTTGGTCGGCAAACAGCATTGTGACTAACACAACATTTTTAAATAGGCATCTCTATGGGAACTTTGGGTTTTGGGAAGCAAGAAGAACATACATATCTACAGAAAATGTTTATGGGATGGAGAGTATGATTAAGTGACTAAGATAATGGATTATAAATCTTTTTTTCCCATTTTGTCTTTGTCCACACAGTGATCATTTTTCAGTAGCCTGTGACATAGAGAATAATAATATTCTCTTAGGAAATCTTTGCCATCACCAGAGTCGAAATCCACTTCAGTACTCTGGGAATAGCAAATCAACATACTATAGAAATAACAATAAACTAGAAAGTGGGTCTAAGGGACAAAGCTAATGATCCAATCTGTGCTTTAGAAAAATCATCTCCACACTCCTGGTTTCTGTCAAGTGACATATAATTTTATCATTAAGCTAAAGAGGAAGGGAATACTTAATCTAGACAGATACTAGAAGAGCTACATGAAATATGAGTCTGTGAAGATCATTTGGGAAAGTTCACTTCATCATATGTCATTCTTTACATCTTCAAGCCATAATTTATATTATTTCATTTCATTTCTCAAAAACACAAAGATAGAGGTAAGAATTGTACATTGTGGTTCTAAGCGGAGGCCACTTTCCTGAAAGATGTTGATCACAGAGGCCCCTGCAGCCTTCAAAATAATATGTGCTGCCATAGTGACTGTTGGATGCCTAGTAGGAACCTATGGTTGAAAATGTCACATATTTTCCTTGTGGGATCCAGAGATATCAAGTTGGAATTCAAATGGCAGCTTCCTCCTTGCTGGCTAGCCTTCATAGAAAGGGTTATGTGGACTGCTTTGGGAGAAAAGACATTGGTGGTCTTATTTAATCTTGGATCATGCATGAACTTCTACAAATGGGCTAGAAAGGTCATGCCCCAAGGTACAATAGTAACAAGCTTGTTTAATGGATAACCAACCACTACCTGGTTTGATGCCTTTCCACAGGAAGGAATTTAGTTTAGTATCATAAATCTCATCAAAATCCCTTAGCTGTGAAGAACAAAGTTCCTGTTGGGGAAGGGATTGTTGTTATCTTGTTAAACAGACTTAATGTGACTGCCAGATCACATGATAAATAAATAAACAAACAAACAAACAAATAAATACTTTTGTATCTATAAATGATTTTAGTATCTCAGAAATAAAGTCAGCCTTGGATAGAGAATCTTATTTTTGCAGTCGATGGTGGTTGCTGCACAGTTGTATAACTGGTGAAGCTGCTGAGAGACTTGACTATTGATTGAGTCTTAAATCAGAGATATACATTATGATTCCCAAGTTCAGAGAACATTATGGAAAGATTGAAGAACTAAAGGAATGGGAGGAGTATTGTGCAATGTATTCTTCAAGATTTGACAAGGTTGTTTCACTCTTGAATTCTCTAATTGTCAACATAAGACCTACCCAAAATTGGCGCCATCAATATTCTGTCAAAGAAAGCTGAGATCATAAATTTCCCAACCTCTCTGAGGATGTAAATGTGGTTAAGGAGTGCCGAGGAAGAAAAAGATACTTTCTTTGTTTACAAGGTGTTCATGTCCACCACTCATACAACTACCCAACTCATAATCATGTGACAAATCCTAATTAAATCATTCGGCCAACAAAAATAAAAGCAGAAGAAGAAAAAAACAAATATGTGCTGAAACCATCTGGGCTTTTTTTTGTTTGTTTGTTTAAAGCCTTTTAATGGTTACTTCTATTTCTTTAGGGTTTACAGAACTGTTTAATTTGTTTACCTGATCTTGATTGAATCTTGGTATGTAGAATCTATCAAGAAAATTTTCCATTTCATTTAGGTTTTCCAGTTTTGTAGAATACACATTTTTGAAGTAAGACCTAATGATTCTTTGATTTCCTCAGTTTCTGTAGGTATTTCCCCCTTTTCATTTCTGATTTTGTTTATTTGGATATTTTCCCTCTGCCTTTTGGTTAGTTTGGCCAAGGGTTTGCCTATTATGTTTACTTTCTCAAAGAACCAGCTCTTGGTTTCATTGATTCTTTCTATTGTTCTCTTTGTTTCTAATATATTGATTTCAGTTCTGCATTTGATTATTTCTTGCTGTCTACTCTTCTTGGGTGTGTTTGCTTATTTTTGTTCTAGATCTTTCATATGTGCTTTTAGGTCCCTAGTATATGAACTCTCTAATTTCTTTTTGAAGGCCATTAGAGCTAAGAAGTTTCCTCTTAGCACGGCTTTCATTGTGTCACATAAGTTTGGGTATGTTGTAACTACATTTTCATTGAATTCTAAGAAGACTTTGATTTCTTTTTTTTTTTTCTTTCCTGACCAAAGGTCATTGAGTAGAGAGTTGTTTAGTTTCCATGAGTTTGCAGGCTTTCTGTTGTTTCTGTTAGTGTTGAAGTCTAGCTTTATTCCATGATGGTCTGATGAATTACAAGAAGTAATTTCAATTTTCTTGTATCTATTGAGGTTTTTGTGACCAGCTATGTGGTTGATTTTGGAGAAGGTTCCATGAGGTGCTGAGAAGAAAGTATATTCTTTTGTGCTTGAGTGAAATGTTTTGTAAATTTCACTTAGGTCTATTTGATTCAAGGTGTCTGTTAGTTTCGTTATTTCTCTGTTTGGTATATGTATCATTGGTCTTTCCAGTGGTGATAATGGTGTGTTGAAGTTTCCCACTATTAATGTGAGGGGTTTGATGTGGGATTAGAACTTTAGTAGTGTTTCTTTTACAAATATAGGTACCCTTGCATTTGGGACATACATGTTCAGTATTGAGATGTGATCTTGGTGGATTTCTCCTTTGATGAATATGAGGTGTCCTTCCCCATATCTTTTGATTAATGTTCGTTGAAAGTCTATTTTATCGAATACTAGCATGCCTACTCCAGGTTGATTCTTGGGTCCATCTGCTTGGGTCCATCTTTTTCTAGCCCTTTATTCTGAGATAATACCTGTCTTTTGTGCTGAGGTATGTTTCTTGTAAGCATCAAATGATGGATTCTGTTTCTATGTCCATTCTGCTAGTCCGTGACTTTTTATTGGGGAATTGAGTCCATTGATGCTGAGGGATATTAATGACCAGTGATTGGTAATTCCAGTCATCTTGATGTTGGTGGTAGTAGTATGTGAGGGAGTTTCTCTTCTTTTTGTTTTGCTGCAGGATTATTTTCTTCCTGTGTTTTCTTGGGTGTAGATAACTTCCTTAGATTGGAGTTGCCCTTCTAATATCTTCTGTTGAGCTGGATTTCAGGACAGAATTCTACCAAACCTTCAAATAAGAGTTAATACCATTACTCTTCAAACTCTTCCACAAAATAGAAACAGAAGAAAGCCTGCCAAACTCATTCTATGGAGCCACAGTCATCCTGATACCTAAATCAAAACAACAACAAAAAAAAACACCAACAAAGAAAGATAATTTCAGACCAATTTCCATTAAGAACATGGATGCAAAAATACTCAGTAAAATACTTGCAAAATGAATTCAAGAATACATCATAAGTATCACATATCATGATCAAGTAGGCTTCGTCCCAGGAATGCAGGGATGGTTCAACATATGAAAATCCATCAACACAATAAACCACATAAACAAGTTGAAAGAAAAAAAGCACATGATCATCTCATTGGATGCTGAAAAAGCATTAAACAAAATCCAACTCCTGTTTATGTTAAAAGTTAGTAATAAAAACAGCATGGTACTGACATAGAAACAGACCAGGTGGTCAATGGAATTAAATCAGACTCAGAAAGAAACCTACACACCTAGTCACTTTTTTTTTTTTAACAAAGAAACCAAAACTGTACAATGGAAAAAGGAAAGCATCTTCAACAAATGGTAATGGTCTAACTGGATGTCAACATGTAGAAGAATGCAGAGTCCCATATTTATCACCCTGCACAAGACTTAAGTCCAATTGGATCAAAGACCTAAATATAAATATGGACAAACTTAATCTAATAGAAGAGAAAGACAGAAAAGCCTGGAATCCATTGGCACAAGTAACAATTTCCTGAACAGAACAGCTCAGGTTCTAAGAGCAACAGTCAATAAATGGGACCTTATAAAACTTAAAAGCTTCTTAAAGACAAAGGATACTAACATTAGAACAAAATGAAAGCCTACAGATTGGGAAAAGATCTTCACCAACCCTACTTCTGACAGAGGAGAAATATCCAAAATATATAAAGAACTCAAGAAATCAAATACCAACAAACCAAAAAATCCAATCAAAAATGTGGTAGAGAAGTAAGTTAAAAATTCAAAAATGGGGAATCCCTAATGGCCAAGGGGCACTTGAAGAAATGCTCAGAATCATTGCTCATTACGGAAATGCAACTCAAGACGAACCTTGAGATGGCTAAGATCAAAAACTGAAAAGGTAAATCCTGCTTGAGAGAATGTGGAGAAAGATGAACACTCCTCCAGTGTTGGTGGGCATGCAAACTTGTACAACCACTTTGTAAATCAATCTGTCCATATCTTATAAAATTAGGAATAGTTCTACCTTAAGTCCACCCATACTGTACCTTGGCATATATCCAAAAGATACTCCACCAAACCACAAAGGGCATAGCAGCTTTATTTGTAATAGCCAGACACTGGAAACAATCCAGAGGTCCTTCAACCAAAGAATTGATTTTTTTTAATATGGTATATTTATACAGTGGAATACTACTCAGCTATCAGAAACAAGAAAATCATGCAATTTGCAGCCAAATGGATGGATCTAGAAAAGCTCATCCTAAGTGAGCTAACTCAGACCCAGAATGATACACATGCTTTATATCCTCTTATAAGTGGATGTTAACCATTTAGCACAGTACAACCCACAGACCCAAATAGACTGGAAATTAGAACAATTATCCACTGAAAAACTCCACCCAGCAGTTAGTCATGGACACTACTGTTTGTTAGTGCAACACCTTATCCTAGCTGGGTAACGATATCAATCCCCAGAAAAGAGTAAGCTCTTAGCCCTCATGTGACTGATAAACTGAGGGGGGTTTGATATGTGGGAGCTCCGCTCATCAGAGGAAATGTAGAGGAAGAAGATAGAAAAGTGGGAGGGAGGGAGGGCCCCCGGGACTTTGGGATGTAATTTGAAAAAATAAATTAATAAAAAATAGAAAAAATAAAAAAGAAAGAAAGCAAAAAGACAAGAGTGGTTAGGATTGAAAGAGGGACAAGAAAGAGTTATGAAGGACAAACTATCAAAATATCATTAAGCTTATAGTATATATATGCACATATATATTAAATACATAATATATAATAGTGAAACCCATGAATAGATATAATTAAAATATGCTGATGCGTATATATATATATATATATATATATGCATGTGTTTGTGTGTATGTGTGTGTGTGTGTGTGTCTGTGTGTGTTGAGAAGGGACTTCTCCTTTGAGCCCTGTCCACTTTGGTGGGCATTCATACTTGCATCGTATCTTGGGAACTTATCATAGAGTTCAAAATGCAGAGTGAACATATTCCTTAGGGGGAAGGTGGAGAAGACTGACATATACCTGGGATGTGTAACATATTGAAAATATTTCACATTCCATTACAATTTTATTGTCAAACTGACCTTGAGAAGAAGTAAGCTACAATCTTAAATTCTGGATAAGAGCTATGTTCCTACATTATCTTCTGAATTTTACTCATGGTACATGGCAGAGATGGACAAATTATTTTTCTCTTTGATGTTTGAGTCGATAAAGACTTCATTAGGGAATCATACTGATGCTTTTCAGAACATGAGGAAGTAGATTGAATACATCTCATACTTGTGCATGATCATTAATTATTCACCAATAATTATAAGGCAAGTCTTAAATTTATTTACTGCCACATTCTATTCCTAAGGGAAAAAAACATGCTTCTGTTTTTATGTTTGTTAGTTTTTTTTAATTTATTTATTACTTCAGTTTACATCTCCATCATAGTGTTCTCTTTCCACCACTCCCAGTCCTGCCCTCCCACCCTCTATCCCTTGGGCTGGAGAGATGGCTCAGCCATTAAAGGCTAGGCTCAGGCTCACAACCAAAATTATAAGAGTTCCATGATTCTTCTTTTAAATTTCATTTAGACCACCCTTGCTGATCCTAGTTTGTGTTGGAGCAAACACAATAAAAAAGCAAAAATGCTTGGTAAACCATCAAATTTTATATAGAAATGAGATACTGGTTCTATCTAAAGAAATGTTACCAAATTTTGTTTGATATTTTAGGGAGTATAAATGAGAATATCACTCAGCAACTACTTCTATAAAGCAACATTTCATCCTTCACATCCTTTTTCAATAGACTGGCATAGGTAATCTGGATACTTTAATTCTTGGCAATAATTACTACAGTCAAGTTTTATTTTATTGAGGCCATGAAAGAATCAATCCTCTTTTAAAGACAGTTTGTCCATTGCTTTTGGTAGCTAGTCTAAGGGGGGGGGGGAAGCATTTCCTTGTCCCAGATTATGAGTTTACTAACTTTTTAATCTGAGTTGAAACCTTAGTTATCTTCTATAAGGCTATTCATAGTTTGGACAAAAGATGGGTTAGCATGACAGTAATTTAATTGTACAACTTATTAGAACTGTGAATAATTATAATGTTAAAATTGAAAGGAAATTTTTGATGACTGACTAATTAATTGCTTATTTATTATATTTTCTGGAACTTGGATTTGGACCTAGGATCTCATTCATTCTATACATGTACTCTATTATTGGGCCATTTTAGCTTTTATTGTAAAGCAGATTTTCACTAAGTTGCCTATGTTGGCTTCAAATTCATTCTGTATCCCAGACAGGCCTCAAACTTGAGATCTTGTGCGGCAGCCTCCCATCCAATGGAAACTCTAAGCTTCTGTCATCATGTTCATATTCCTACTTTCTTCCAACATTCATTAAATATCTCCATTTGGCAGGCATCATGCTAAAGATCACCAATGAAATATGAATATTGGTACTCTGCGATAGTTCAAAGTTGGAAACATGTTAAATATTTAATAAATTCCATATACTCATATGTTCTTCAGAGAGCTCTAAGAACGCAGATTTCATCACTCATTTCCATGCTTGAGTAGGGATTTTTGAAACACAACTGTCTTTGAGTCGTGTATGGTCCTGGAAGCAATTCCAATAAAGTCACTGGTTCACTAAGCTAGACTTGGATGGAATCATTTCTTTGGTCTGTCCTCAGTTCTCTATCTAGGGTGAAAAGATCTTTACTCACATCTCCTCAGAAATTCTTACCCAATACCTTGATAGAATGTGATTTCTACGCTTCATGTATTGGTACTTAACTGCAGTGCAACAGTATTGAGAAATGACCCTCCTTAAAGGAGTGGGGGATGTTTTGTAGGAATGATCTGACAGAAAGATGAGTTTGACATTTTGCTTAATGTTTATCATGTGCTCTCTTGTCCTTCTATCTCCCAATATGAAAAGGCACCAAACGAAGAGATGTTTTGCCAGATACAGGCATCTCAGCCATGAACTGTCTAGTTTCAAAAATGAAGGAAATAAAGTTCTCTATTCTTTTTAATTAACCCTGTTTGAGAATTCTGTGACAGTGGCACAAAACAGGCTGAACACATTTGCAAACTTTATGTTGCTTCTCCACAAATGAGACCACCAAAATACCTGCCTTTTAAGGAGTTAGAAGGAGAGTGAAAGGCAGTAAGATGTATAAATCTATTCATGCATTTTGGCAGAAAATAAGTGTTTAAAACCCCCTTATCCTAATGACTCATACCTGATCCTGCTTTGGAAGAATCCTGGCCTTATGTTGACTCTGACATGTTGTATCTGTGTGATCCAAGTATCTGTTTCTGCTCCATATAATAAAAGTAATGATAGCTATCATAGAGCTTGGTGAGGAGGCTGACATTTATTTACATTTAGTACATGCATCTGTATCATCTCCATTTATGCATCATAAAATGTTCTCACTGTAGGAGCATCATCAGCAAATGAGAGTGACATACTACATGAAAAGATTTCTGGCAGAAAGGAGAAACTTAAATACAAGCTAACCTCATGGTGCTAATGATTACAGCAGATCAACTCTTGCCTTTCAATCAAAATTGGTTATAAAATAATTAATATTAATATCATCTATTAAAATTATTATTTCCTTCAGCACACCTATTTATTCAGTTGCACAGACATGCATTTAATGCACTGGAATTCAAAGCTGCTTACTGCAGTTTCAGAGACCACTTGGATAAAAATTTCAAATTTCCAGACATTTGCATCTATTTCAGCTTCTAGAAGACGTTGCTATTGATTGCAATTCCAACCTCTGAATTTCCATTTAACAAGAAACTGAGTGGAAAATTCTACCTTTGTCCCTACAAATACTTTTGCTTCCACCTATATTTGCAAAAATGGTGATCCTTGCAACAAATTTTTCCTGTCATTGACTTACTCAAATGCATTTTGGGGGAAAACTACAACAGTTATTTAGTTTTAAACACCACTTCTTTGATTTAAACAGTGGCACCAACAACTATGGCACCCATTTCTTTCCTAGATTTTTCAACCTCCCAATATGGCATAGATATCTGTTTAATACTTTTAAGAAGTATCTTATTAAGAACCAACTCAATAGACTGCTTTGTGCAGAAGGGATATATCTCAATTGGGTATGAGTGCCTTAAATCTTTAGCTGAGCTCTTGAGTAAAGTACAGATATACTAAACCCTGTTGTGCCTCCGTTGTGGAGCAGCTCGTGCTATAAACATTGGTTTTCTGACTCCTCATTTAGGATTCCATGACCTAGGGCACCCTTTATATAACGCACATGCCCACTTGACTCAGCTAAAGATAAGAGTGTAAATTCAGGTTAATTTATCTGGTCCTCACACATCATGCCTTACTTTTCCACAAAAGCAAACTTCCTATGTCAGTGTTTTAAAAACATGGGCCTTGAGTAGATAGTTCATACTACCTGGGCAGATGTAGGAGGGGGCAGGACCTGGTTTTGCTCTATGTTAGGCACAGCTTTCCTGCTAACACCTGTTTTACCTTTAACTTTTCAGTTCCACTTCAATGTGAAAAGAGTATCTTTGGGATCATTTGTGTATTTATGTTTGGAAACTAGAGAAAGTCTTTAGGGTCTTCCTCCATCTAATTTTTTTTTCCTTGTGGTCACGAACAATAGAATTTATATCATACCTCCTAAATTAGAGATGGAATTGATGAGTGGTTTTTTTGCTTGATGGATAAGATTCCCTGACTCATTTCTATTAGCAGCACTTTTAGGCAACTTTGTCTAACCAGATGAATACAGGCCTTTATAAAAGTATAATATATATGGAACCCAACTTGTTATTTTATAAAAATACAGATTCTGGATCACTAATTAGCAATTTCTAACATTTTCCTTGTGTTATGGAAATCACTTGGCTGTGAACCACACTCTGAGTGGAGAAATTCTAAATAATCACTGTATTTTTTGTAGACCGACCACAGACCACAGATTCTTAGTATATTGCTACTATAATGACAATGCCTTTGGATAAACTATGGACTTGACATATTTTTATCATACAAAGATGGCTGTGTGGGCAATCCCCAGCTAGTAGGTCCCATACTAAGGGCAGTTCCATGACATCAAGCGCATGAACTTTCCCTGTTGTGACTGGTAGGACAGTCAGGCATTTTGTGAGTCACCTGCTATGTGACAGACAATACAATAAGCACATCATACAATCAACAGTTTTGTGAGGCCCATGCTTAAAGGTCATGCAACACTTGAGGAAATGAAAGCAGATGCTCTTGTGTTGCAAAAGTAAAGCCAGCGTTCTCTAAACCTCCCTCATGATGATGACGCATCTCTTAATTTTTTAAAAATCTGTATTTTTTCTTCTTAATTAACCTTCCAGATCATAGTAGCTAGAGCACAGAGTTAGTGTGTAGCAAAGCAAGGATCATGCCACAAGCCTCTGATTATGTGATGTTTCCCTTACACTGTATTGTTATTTATATCTACCAAAATATTAGATTCTGTCTACAAGGAACAGTGGACCCATTTTTTCTTTTCTTTTCTTTGTTGTTTACTTTCCTTTTTGTGATTATAGTTTAATTTCAACTTTTCTTCCTTCCCTTTGCCCCTCTAACCCTCCCATATACTCCTTCCTGCTCTCCTTAAAATTCATGTGTTCTTTTTTTTAAATTTAAATTTATTTATTTATTGCTTCAGGTTACATCTCCATCATAGTGTCTTCTTTACATCCCTCCCAATCCTGCCCTCCCACCCTCTACCAGCTAACCCTTCCATCCCACTCCTCTGGAGTGGAGTGTCCCTACATAACAGTCCCCTACCCTAGTTCAGGAGTCATATGAGGGCCAAGAGCCTCCTCATACACCGGGGGCCTACAAGGTAGTACCACCAGTGAAAAGTGTCTCATTGACAGGAATAATAAACTAAAACAAACAAACGAAAAAGTCTATGTCCATGTTCCCTTTGGTGTGTTTGTTGTAGTATAGATATTCTGTACTACATGGCTAAAATACGACTATAAGTGAATAGTGCCATGTGCATCCTTCTGAGTCTGGGTTAGGTCACTCAGGATGAGCTTCTCTAGTTCCATCCATTTGGCTGCAAATTGCATGATTTCATTGTTTCTGATAGCTCAGTAGTATTCCATTGTGTAGAAGTGGTCCAATTGGATGTCCACTTGTAAAAGAATGAAATTAGACCCATATTTATCACCTTGTACAAAACTTAAGTCCAAGTGGATCAAAGACCTTAACATAAGGCTGGTTACACTAGATCTACTAGAAGAGAAAGTGGGAAAAAACCTTGAACTCACTGTCACAAGTGACAACTTCCTGAACCGAAAACCAACAACTCAGGACCTAAGACCAACAATCATTAAATGGGACCTCATGAAACTGAAAATCTTCTGTAAGGCAAAAGACACTGTTATTTGAACAAAATGGCAGCCTACAAATTGGGGAAAAATCTTCAGCAACCCCACAGTAAATAAGTGAGCAATAATCCCCTAATTATCCTGCTGTGGATAGCTATGGGTAACACCTTAAGAAACACTGATGTGTTATAAAAAGTTCTAGGCTAGGAATCCAGTGTCTGGGAGAAGAGATTTGATGTGGTATCAGTTATCTTTGCAGCCCCAGCTCCTCCTTTCTCCTCAGTTTCCTTATTTGTCAAAGGAGAAAGAGTTAGACTAGAGCATCGGATTCCCCTCTTTTTGGTGCATTACAATCCTGTGAGTAATAACTGAAATTAGAATAGCTGGATCTTAATCTCAGAGATTGAGACTAGACCTGAGTGGAGTTGAACATTGCTTTTGTGGTTTTCTGTTTGTTTGGTTGGTTTTGTTTTCTTCAAAGCTTCCCAGTTGATTCCAGTAGATATTTAGAGGGTTGAAATAGGTGAATTTTGATTTTTTTCCAGACAATATTACCCCATGAGAAACTTCACATCTTCCTGGAATCCCAGGAGCCTGAACCTGGTGAGATTCTCCTTAAACTCACATCCTTCTGTCATTTTATCCGAGAAAGATCCTATTGACAGTAGCCATCATTCAAACTGGACAGAGCTACACCCACCATCAACAAGCATAGAGATCTGGCTGTCTTTAGTACTCTTCTAAAGTAAACCTCACATTTATCTCCATTTATATCTGTGTTTACATCAGGGCTAATGACATTGAACTCCATGTTTTCATTTACATATAGATGAATCTTCCATGAAAATATTATTTATAAGTCACAAAGAAAATTTTAAGAAATCTTGAGAAGATCTTATCAGCAATCTGAGATTCATATGCCAGGTCCATGTTATCTTAAAAGATATTTAATGACCTAACAACCCAGAACTAGTTGCATGTGCTTTGCTTTAATGGAGCTGTCTGGAGAAAAGACTTTTAGTTTATTTTGTTCTATCATTACTTATGTGTCAGCAAACCTAGCAAATGTAGTTGGGTCCATTTTTTAAAATAATTTATTCAATCTGCCTTGAACAACAGACTAGTGAGTAAGGTGCTAGACACTGTGTATCTTAGCATGTACTCTAGAGCATTTGTGTTTGGATAAGCTGCGTTCTCTGAATCCTTACATTTTCATGTGGAAATTGTTCCATATGAATTAATGGACATTGTTTTTCCTGGGAAGTACTGCATTGTTTTTGCCAGATTTTCAAAGATTTATAATTTTTTGAACCTTTTAAAAATATTTATTTATTACTTCATGTTATATCTCCATCACAGTGTCCTCTTTCCACTCCTCCCAGTCCTGCCCTCCCACCCTCTATCCCCTATCCCTTCCATCCCACTCCTCTGGAGTGGAGTGTCCCTACAAAACAGTACCCCACCCAAGTTCAGCAGTCATACTTTTTTTTTGAACTTTTAAGATCTTAGGGGTATTTTATTCTCTTGAAAGCTCTAAAAGTGGCTTCCTGAAGATGTCATCATACTACTGTCCTTAAGTCCTTGGAGACCAGAAATAGTATGTTTCTGTATGATCAGGACAAGATTGTTGCCGAAGATAGGACTTTGGTGAAGAATGTTGTCAGTTGCATTTACTGTACATTGAAAGAATTGTATATTGAGAAAATAGCAGGTTTCCTACATCCAAGATTAGGGCAGAATGTTCTGCTCTTCAGAGGCAGCAAGAAAAGAGCAGAGTGTTTTGAGGAGTTTATTTAGGATTTGGTAAGGGTGTGGACAGGGTGTGTCTGTTTTTAAATCTGTGGTTGGAACAGTTTCTTAGAATGACTCAGAAACAAAAAATATCTTGGAAATCTACATCTTTCACTTGTCTGTTTGCAACACATTTTTTTCTGGTTCTTTTTATGCCCTATGGATTTTTCAATTAACTTATTTGGGTGTTTATTTAATATTCAGCTAACTGGCCCTTGATTGCTGTCTTGCCCCCCCTCGACTCCCTCTTTTACCTGTTGAATCTAATTTATTAAAAATCTCAGTCACTCTTTTGTTCGGAATTATTTAATAAATAACCCTCGACTTCATCATTGTCCATGTGTAGTAGTCTGAATATAATGGACTTTCATAGGTTATATATTTGAGTGATTGGTCTCAGTTTGGGAAGGATTAAGAAGGAATAGGATGTAAGTCCTTATTGGAAGAGGGGTATCACTGTGGTAGGACTTTGAGGTTTCAAAAGCCCACACTAATCTCTGCCTTCTACCTATGAATAAAATGTCAGTGCTTAACTACTACACCAGTGGCATAGCTGCCTGACTGCTAATATGTTCTTAACCACGATGGTCATGGATTCTAACTTTCTGGAAGTATGATACCTCAATTAAGTGCTTTTTCAAAGCTTCCTGGGCATGATGTTTCTTGACAACAACAACAAAAAAAAAATTAAGTAAAGAAGGGCTTCTGATTTTTTAAATTAATTTTGTATTCAGTCACCTTGCTGAAGGTGTTTATCAGCTGTAAGAGTTCTCTGGTGGAATTTTTGGGGTCGCTTATGTTTATTATCATATCGTCTATAAATAGGGATAATTTGACTTCTTCGTTTCCAATTTGTATTCACTTGATCGCCTTTAGCTGTCTTATTGCTCTAGAAAGAACTTCAAGAACTATGTTGAAGAGATATGGCACAAGTGGACATCCTTGTCTTGTCTCTGAGTTTAGAGGAGATGCTTCAAGTTTCTCTCCATTTAATTTGATGTTGGCTTCTGGCTTGCTATATATAACCTTTATTATTTCTAGGTATTGTCCCTGTATGCCCATATTTCCAGGACTTTTAACACGAAGGGGTGTTGGATTTTGTCAAATGTTTTTTAAGCATCTAGTGAGATTATCATGTGTTTTGTTTTCTTTCACCTTACTTATATGGTGAATTGTATTGATGGATTTTTGTATATTGAACCATCCTTGCATTCCTGGGATGAAGCCTACTTGATCATGGTTTATGATACTTTTGTTGTGTTCTTGGATTCGGTTTGACAGTATTTTATTAAGTATTTTTGCATCTATGTTCACGATGGAGATTGGTCAGAAGTTCTCTTTCTTTGTTGGGTCTTTGTGTGGTTTAGGAATCAGGGTGACTGTGGCCTCAGAGAATGAGTTTGGCAGTGTTCTTTCTGATTCTATTTTGTGAAAGAGTTTGAAGAGCATTGGTATTAACTCTTCTTTGAAGGTCTGGTAGAATTTTGTACTGAAACCATCTGGCCCTGGGCTTTTTTTGGTTGGGAGGTTTTTTGTTTTGTTTTGTTTTGTTGTTTTTTTTTTTTTTTTGAGGTTCATATTATGAGCAGTTCTTTTTTTTTTTTTAATGACTGTTTCTATTTCCTTAGGGGTTATAGGGCTGTTTAGTTTGTTAACCTGATATTGATTTAGCTTTGGTAAGTGGAATCTATGAAGAAAATTGTCCATTTAGCTGAGAAAGAAATCAGGGAAACAACACCCTTCAAAATAGCCACAAACAATATAAAATACCTGGGTGTAACTCTAACCAAGCAAGTGAAAAACCTGTACTACAAGAACGTCAAGTCCTTGAAGAATGAAATTGAAGAGGCCATCAGAGGATAGAAAGTTCTCCCATGCTCATGGAGAGGTAGGATCAACATAATAAAAATGGTCAACCTACCAAAAGCAATATACAGATTCAATGCAATTCCTACCAAAATACCAACAGAATTCTTTATAGACCTGGGAAAAGCTATTCTCAATTTCATATGGAACAACAAAAAGCCCAGAATATCTAAATCAATCCTGTACAATAAAAACAAAACAAAACAAAAACCATCTGGAGGTATCACCATCCCAGATTTCAAGCTGTACTACAGAGCTATAGTAATAAAAACAGCATGGTACTGGTATAGAAACAGACCAGTGGATCAAAGGAATCGAATTGAAGACCCAGAAATGAACCCACACACTTATGGTCACTTAATTTTTGACAAAGAAGCCAAAACCATACAATGGAAAAAGGACAGCATCTTCAACAAATGGTGCTGGTCCAACTGGATGTCCACATGTAAAAGAATGAAATTAGACCCATACTTATCACCTTGTACAAAACTTACATCCAAGTGGATCAAAGACCTTAAGATAAGCCCGGACTCACTAAATCTATTAGAAGAGAAAGTGGGAAAAAACCTTCGAACTCATTGGCACAGGTGACAAATTTCTGAACAGAGCACCAACAGCTCAGGCTCTAAGACCAACAATCAATAAATAGGACCTCATGTGTAGAAAAATATATGGCTAATTGAATTATTTACCCACTATTTAAATTATTGTTAATTGACTTGGAACCATTAATCTTTAAGCCGCCATTTTAAATACACACAGACACCACATGGATTTTACCAATCCTTGGCCTGAATTGTGCAATCCTAGCCCATCTAAGCTAGCTCTTAATTCTATTACCAAAATATGACCCCATATATACATACGTCCCCTTGGACTGCCATTCTCCATGATATGCCGATGTCCCTGGCCATGTGGAATGAGGTTCCTTTTTCTTTTTTTTTTTTTATATAAATACTTTATTTTTTTTCTTCAAGTTACATCTCAGTCACAAACCCTTCCCTATTCCCCCTTCCTGTCCCACCCTTCCACCCTCTTTCCCCCCCCCCAACAGTTTCCCTTTTCAATCCAACAAATGGTTCTTTCTCTTATAACAGTAAATTCTTTTTCTAACCCATGGTGTGTGCCTCCTTCCTGCTGCTCCTGACTGGAATGCCTTAATTCTCTGTCTAAAGCACAGGCTTCCTGCTCTGATCCCAGGAAGTCCCACCTTTCTCTGTCTCTGCCCAATCTCAGGACTCGACATTTTATTTAACCAATCAGAGTCAATGTATGTAAGTAACAGACAGCAAACAGGATCAATTAACATTAAGAATGCTTAACACTACCCCAACACTCATGAAACTGAAAAGCTTCTGTAAGGCCAAAGTCACTGTCATTTGAACAAAACAGCAACCTACAGATTAGGAAATAATTTTCACCAACCCCACATCTGACAGAGGGCTAATATCCTTAATTCACAAAGAACTCAAGAAATTAAAAGCCAAGAAACCAAATAATCCTATCAAAAAATGGGGAACAGAGCTAAACAGAGAATTCACAAAGGAGGAATTCCTAATGGCTGAGAGACACTTGAAGAAATGCTCAGCATCCTTAATCATCACAGAAATGCAACTCAAGACAACTCTGAGATTCCATCACACAAAGGTCAGAATGGCTAAGATCAAAAGCACAAATGACAGTACATGCTGGCAATGGTGTGGAGAGACGGGAACCCTCCTCCACTACTGGTGGGAGTGCAGGCTTCTGCAACCACTATGGAGGTCAGTCCTGAGATATCTTAGAAAACTTGGATTAGCTCTGCCTCGGGACCCAGCCATGCTACTTCTGGGTATACATCCAAATGACTCCTCACCAAATCACAAGGAAGTTTCCTCATCTATGTTCATAGCAGCCTTATTTATAATAGCTAGAAACTGGAAACAACCCAGATGTCCCTCAACCGAAGAGTGGATTAAAAAACTGTGGTACATCTACACAACGGAATACTACTCAGCTATCAGAAACAATGAAATCATGCAATTTGCAGACAAATGGATGGAACTAGAGATGCTCACCCTGAGTGAGCTAACCCAGACACAGAAGGATGCACATGGCATCTATTCACTTATAGTCGGATTTTAGCCATATACTACAGGATAAATATACTACAATGAATGCACCAAAGGGAACATGAACATAGACTTTTTTTCCTGTCAGTGAGACACTTTGCCCTAGTGGTGCTGCCTTATATGCCCCCAGTGTATGAAGAGGCTCTTGACCCTCATATGACTGCTGAACTGTGGTGGGGGACTGATATGTAGGGACATTCCACTCAGAGGAGTGGGATGGAAGGGATAGGGGGTAGAGAGTGGGAGGGCGGTACTGAGATGGGTAGAAAGAGGACACTATGATGGAGATGTAACCTGAAGTAATAAATAAATGAATAAATAAATAAATAAATAAATAAATAAATAAATAACTTAGATGCTGTGAAATAATATCCACATTTGTATATTTGATGGCTAAGATCATCTCTGGTCTGTCTTTTGTTCATCTTTCTTGGTTTTTCTTGACATAACTGTTTACACAGTCACACAGTTCACTTGCTATTGGAATGTAATCCAAATTGTAAGACTTTACCTGATAACAAGATATATAGAGATAGACAATTATCTATAAATAGTATCAAGAATTGGCACATTGTGAGGCAAGTGGTTCTCAAATATTCAGGCCAACATAGGAAAATCCAGGAAAAGTTCATGTTGCAGAGTAAGTCTGAAGGCATCTGGGAAAAGAATATGTCCTTTTGGTAGCATTAACCATTTTTATTTTAAGACCTTCAACTTATTGGGTCTGGCTCATTCAGATTGTAGAGGGCTTTACTCAGTCTACAGACTTAAACATGAATGTAATCTAAAATATCTTTATAAGAATAACAGAGTATCTGTGTGTCATGGCCTATATAAGTTCACATATAATACTAACCATAACATGAGCACCTACAGTTGTAGATTTTGAAATTCCCATAAAAATGTGTTTTGATATGTTCTAATTGAAATATATCTTTATGTTTTGCCTTTTCTTTTTCTCTTTGTATATATGCACCACAATACTTCCTCTTGGTTGCCTCGTATTCATCTAAACTATACCTATTAGGTTTTTGGACAAATATCTGCCTGTAAGATAATAGTATGCTCCTTCACAGTGTTCATTACAAGGTAATTATATTTGATGATATTTTTAAATATATACAATAAAATAGCTTAAATGACTTCTTTTTATGTTAATAAATGTTGTAGTTTAAATAAATTTGTAGCTCCTAGCATCTGACCAGATGGCCTAAATCCAGCCCATGACACTTTCTTGCAAAACAACCTTGGATAAATGACTTAGCATTTTTCCTTTCAATTTTGATTTTTTGAAAATATTTATTTATTACTTCAAGTTACACCTCCATCACAGACCCTCCCACACCCCTCCTGGTCCCACACTCCCACCCTCTTCCTCTTCTCCCAGAACTCATAATTCTTTTGTTTTTTCATATTAGGCCTCAATTATGATAATTATAAAGTAAAACATATGTTCCCAATGTACACTCCATACATACTTGGCAACTGATATTAATATTCTGTTCTCCATCTATCTCCATGAGTTTAAATTTCTGACTAACTCGTTTTCTACCCTAATTTGCATTACCAACTTAAAAAACATTTTCTTAGACCTAGAACATCACTTTACTTCCTACAAAACTTGAAATTTAACTGTGAGACTAAAACTATCTAGTTTTCAACCACAACAGAGACCTGAGAAGGATAAATATACCTGATTATACAGGAAATGCACATCCAGCAGTTTCCAAAACTAAGAAATGACAGACAACTGGCTTCCTGGACACTTCCCAGTTTCTCTACATATATTACAACATCTATCTTCAGACTCTTGGCCCAGTATATCTGACAGACATTAATTGTAAAGTAGGAATTTTGAAGAACTTGCCTACCCTTTCTTGGCAGAGCTAGACTGTTGATTTACCTGCTTCCAAGTTTTGTCTTTTTCAGGCAGTGTTCTGTCTACAGTTGAAGCAAGGGACTTTTCTTGCCCAGTGACAGGCTTGCCACTAATGCAACCATCTCCAAATGGAGATTCTTAGATGTTCATCCTCTACTTGGAGTAGAATAGAGGATGCTTTAAAGAGCTAACATGTCTCAATATCAAAAATCTTAAGTTAAGAAACCTTCTTTGAGTGCCAAATTATGCAGATCTCTTGAGGTTTTTGAAGACCACCTCTTTATCGCTGCATACTTGGATAAGGAAATGTTGCTTGTCTCTTAGCAACTTGATTTCTGATTAACTTAGAAAACATTTGTGATAAACTATACTAGTACTTAGCCAAATGACATGTTTGAATGATTATTAGTTTGCATCTCTTAATTATCCTAAACAGTTTGTTATAATTGCTATCAATGGGCTAAAACTTCATATTGCATTTTTAAACTTTACCTAGGTACAATACCTTAAAGGGTTATCCTTAATTTTGTATCAGTATACAAAGATCAATATTGATGAATCCAAATATAATCTTAATGTATAAATATACAAAGATATAAGAACATATTCAATAATATATCCCTTTTTCTTTATCATTCCTGTATTATGTGTATATACAATTTTGTTTTTTTAGTCTTTTCCCCCCTACATAGGAGAGAAGGAAGGATAGAGAAAAGAAAAAGAGAGAAATCCCTGGGACCTACCCCCAAAACCTATTAAACAAAACCATTTATCAACTTGTAACCAATCCTCCTAAATAACAACAAACATGTATAACCCATCAAATGAACTCAGGGAGGGAAAAGGGGAAAAATTACCCATCCCCCCTTCTGAAAATGGGACTTTGCTCTCTTAAAATTACTTCTTGCTGATTTGGGATGTATATAACCTGTTTGAGGCCCAAATAAGAATGGAAAAATGGTTAAGCAAGTTAATAGTAACATTTGATGTTCAGTCCTTTTGTGCTCAGCTATATAAATGTCCTAAGGACTCTGTAGTCAGAGGCTAAACTTCAGGGTTTTACTAAAGTCCTGTCTGGAAGAGTCTGTGGGCCTGAACTGTCTTAGTTAGCCATTTTGAGATGTTCTGGTTGTATCTTTCTGAGAAAACAGCTATTGAGGAAGTCTGTGAGGCTGAATCATATGGGCTACTTTTCTTCTTTGGTGTCTGTTTCCTTTTCTTCAGAGGTTTCAGTTGTCCAGTTGTCCCTGGACTCCTTAGATGGATGCTTTCAATTTCCTGGAAAGATAAGAACAGAGCCCTGTTCTAATCCTACCTCTGTGGCACAACTTAGTTTTTTTTTCTTTTTTTTTTGGGGGGGGGTAGTAATCTCTTTCCTAGAGCAAATTGTTTTGTTTTGTTTTTTTGACAATATAGAAAGTATTATCTTTCAGGTGAGATTTAAAAATTCTTTTCTTATTTTGGAACAAAACATACCTTTAAGTGTATATATTTTGAGATCACAAAGGACAATTCACTTTGAATTTCAGCATGCCTTTTGCAAGCAGCTGTTAAAGTTAAATCATTACCAATTATATGTGCCTGCCTCTGCCTTCCAAGTATTGGGAACAAAGACATGTGCCTCCCAATTGTTGGGATTAAAGGTGTGTATCACTACCCCAGATCTAAGTTTCTCTATTTGGAGCTTACTCTGTGTCAGGCTGGCCTTGAACTCAGAGATCTGCATGTTTGTACTGAAAAGGTGAATTGGGAAGGAGGGAGGGAGTGAGACAGAGGGAGAGAAGGAGGGATGGTCAACGGGAGGAGGGAGGAAATTATGTTTTAGAGGCAACTTGAAAAAATAAATTTAGGGCAGGGCTCTGTTCTTATTTTTCCAGGAGACTTAAAGCATCCATTCAAGGAGCCAGGGAAAACTGGACAAGGGAAACCTCAGCAGAAAACAGATCAGACACCGAGGAAGACGAGCGGCTCAGACGATCCAGCCTTGCAGACTCACTCAATAGCTGTTTCCTCAAAAGTCTACAACCACAACTCAAAATCACTAAGATCGTTCAGCTCCACAGACTGCTCCAGCCAGAACTTCAGTAAAGGCCTGAAGATCAGCTTTTGTCTACAAACTTCTTAGGACATCTAAATAGCTGAGCAAAAAAGGACTGAACATCAAATGATTCTATTAACATTTTTAACCATTTTTGGGACCCAAACAGGTTTACTACGTCCCAAATCAGCAGGAAGTCATTTATGAGATCGACATCCCAGGCCCAGAAGGTGGGGAGGGTGTTCCCCCCCCCTCTTTGGTTATTCAATGGATAGCAGAAAATTTTGTCATTTAGGGGAAGAGACTACGAGCTGTTAAATGGTATTGTTAAATGGGTTTTGGAGGTTAGACCTAGGGATTTCTCTCTTTTTCTTTTCTGTATCCTTCTTTCTCTCCTATGTAGGAGTGAATAGACTTGAGAAAAAATGGAACATAGACATAGTATAGGAAAGATCAAGAAAAAATAACAAATTATTGAATACGGCCTTATACCTTTGTATATTGATACAAAATTAATATTATATTTGGGTAAATTGGTATTGATCATTGTATATTAATGCAAAATTAAGATTGTATTGGAGTACATCGGTACTGATCTTAGTATATTGATACAAAATTAAGAGTATATTTGACCACATTGGTATTTATCTTTGTATATTGTTACAAAATTAAGGGTAACACTTCTTAAAGGTATTGTACCTAGTAATGCTAAAAAAAGAAATGTGAAGTTTTGGCCTTTTGCTACCAACCATCATAAACGGTTTAGGATAATTAAGAAATACAAACTAACAGTCAAGTGAGTGTGTCAATTTGTTAATTACTATGACAGTCTATCACAGTTATTTTCTAAGCTACTCAAAAATCAAGTTGTTAAGAGACAGCAGCATTTGCTTATCTAAACATAAGAGATATTCAGGCCATCTTCAAAAACCCCAAGAGATCTGCAGAGTATGTCATTCAAAGATGTTTTCTTAAATTAAGATTTTTTTGATATCCAGACATGCCAGCTCCTGACAGCATCCCTTATTCCACCCCAAGTAGAAGGTGAGCATTGAAGAATCTCCAGTATAAGATGGTTGAATTAGTGGCAAGCCTATCTCTTGGCAAAAAAACCTCCTTGCTTCAACTGTATACAGAATGCTGTCCAAAAAGGACAAAAATTGGAAGCAGGTAAGTCGACAGCCTAGCTCTGCCAAGACAGGGTAGGTAAGTCCTTCATAATTCCTGCTCTACAATCAATCTGTCAGAGAAACAGGACCAAACAGCTGAAGATTGATGCTGTAATATATGCAGAGAAAATGGGAACTGTCGAGGCAGCCACGGGTATGTCATTTCTTAGTTTTGGAAGCTGTGGGCCCTGCACTTCCTATATAATCAGATATATTTATCCCTCTCAGGTCTCTGAGATGGTTGAAGAATAGATAGCTAGAGTCTCATAGTTAAATTTTGAGTTGTTTAGGAATCAAGAGGGCATTCTGGATATAAGAAGATGTTTTTAAAATTGCGATGCAAGTTAGTATGAAAGCTGAGTTAGATATAGAACTTTAAACTCATGGAGATGGTTAGCTAGTAGACTGTTAGAGTCAGGTACCAAATACGTATGGACTGGACATTGGGAATGTATGCTAAGCCATATAACTCTCATAATTGTGGCCTATTTATTTCTGTTGTTTTTTATTGTATTTATTGTTATAAGAGAAAGAACCATTTGGTGGACTGAAAGGGGGAGCTGTTGGTGGGAAAAAGATATAACTTAAACTAAAAAAAAAAGGGTAGATGATGCGGGGTTGAAGGAGAAGAGGATGGAAGGGTTGGACTAGATGGGGGAGTAGGGGGTGGATTGTGATTGAGATGTAACTTGAAGAAATAAAATTATAAAAAAAATTATAATAAAAATTAAATAAGTATATATTTGGCCACATTGGTATTGATCTTTGTATATTGATACAAAATTAAAGGTAACGCTTCTTAAAGATATTGTACCTAGTAATGCTTAAAAATGAAATTTGAACCTCTGGCCTCTTGATACCAACTGTCTTAAGCCATTTAGGATAGTTAAGAAATACAAACTCCTAGTCATGCAAGCGTGTCATTTTGTTAGCTACTATGACAGTCTATCACTAATATTCTCTAAGCTATTCAGAAATCAAGTTGTTAAGAGACAAGCAACATTTGCTTATCTAAATACAAGAGATAGATAGGGCATCTTCAAAAACCCCAAGAGATCTGCAGAATATGGCATTCAAAGATGATTTCTTAAATTAAGATTTTTTTTATATCAAGACATGTCAGCTCCTGACAGCACCCCCTATTCTACTCCAAGTAGAAGATGAGCATCGATGAATCTCCAGTGAGAGATGATTGAATTAGTCGCAAGCCTATCTCTTGGTAGGAAAAGCCACTTGCTCCAACTGCAGACAGACTGCTGTCCAAAAAGGACAAAACTTGGTAGCAGGTAAGTCGACAGCCTAGCTCTGCCAAGACAGGGTAGGTAAGTCCTTCATAATTCCTGCTCTACAATCAATGTCTGTCAGAAAAACGGGACCAAACAGCTGAAGATTGATGCTGTAACGTATGGAGGGAAAACAGGAGCTGTCCAGGCAGCCACTGATATGTCATTTCTTAGTTTTGGAAGATGCAGGCTCTGCACTTCCTACATAATCAGATATATTTATCCCTCTCAGGTCTCTGAGGTGGTTGAAGAATAGATAGCTAGAGACTCATAGTTAAATTTTGAGTTATTTATGAATCAAGAGGGTGTTCTGGGTCTAAGAAGATGTTTTTAAAATTGTGATGCAAGTTAGTATGAAAGCTGAGTCAGATATAGAACTTTAAACCCATGGAGATGGTTAGACAGTGGAATATTAAAGTCAGGGGCCAAATACATATGGACTGGACATTGGGAATGTATGCTAAGCCATTAACTCTTATAAATGTGGCATATTTATTTCTGTTGTTTTGTATAGTATTTACTGTTATAAGAGAAGGAACTACTTGTTGGACTGAAGATAGGAGCTGTTGGGGGGGAAGAGGGTGGAAGGGTGGGACAGGAGGGGGGAGTAGGGAAGGGATTGTGACTAAGATGTATCTTGAAGAATGAAAAAATAAAGTATAAAAAATTAAATATGAAATTCTCAAATGATAATTTACCCAAGGTATATTTGTCCTACTAGCATGAAAGGAAAAAAAAGATCTTAATTTCATGTTAGAAAATTATACAACAGGGTGCCACATAGCTTACACACTCATAAATGTCAGCTTTTAAGTTTGTTTCCTATATATAAAGGACATTTTCATAGCTTTTTCTTGTTTCTTCATGTTATATCTCTATCACAATCCCTTCCTTACTGCCCTTTCTGGTCCAACCCTCCTGCCCTCTCCCCTCCCACACACACCCTCTTCTGCTTCCTTTTTTTTAAGCTTAAGGTATATCTTCCCCCTCCCCTCAAACAGCTCCCCCTTTCAGACCACCAAATGGCTCTTTCTCTTTTTTTTATTATTTTTCTTTTATTTCTTCAAGTTACATCTCTATAACAGTCCTCTCCCTACTCCCCACTCTTGGCCCCACCCTCTCACCCTCTTCTCCCCTCATACCCCTCCATCTGCTTCCTTTTCTTTTTTTTTAAAGTTGAAGATATATCTTTCTCCCCCCAACAGTCCCACCTTTCAGTCCAACAAATGGCTCTTTCTCTTTTTTAAAATTTTATTTATTATTTTTTTTTTCTTCAAGTTACCTCTCAATCACAGTCCCCACCCTACTCCCCACTCTGGTCTCACCCTCCTACCCTATTTGTCTCTCATACCCCTCCATCTGCTTCCTTCTTTTTTTTTTTTAAATGAAGGTATTTTTTTTCTCCCAACAGCTCTCCCTTTCAGTCCAGCAAATGGCTCTTTCTCTTATAACAACAAATACAATACCAAACAACAAGAATAATTAGGCCATAATTATGAAAATTATAAGGCATAACACACATTCCCAATGTCTAGTCCATATGTATTTGGCAACTGACTTTAACATTCTACTATGCATCCAACTCCATGAGTGTAAAGTTCTATATCCAACTCAGCTTCAACCTAAATTGCACCACCAACTTAAAAATATCTTTTTATGTCCAGAACACTCTCTTAATTCCTAAACAACTCAAAATTTAACTATGAGACTGTAACTATCTAGTCTTCAACCACATTAAAAACTTGAGAAGGATAAATATTTATTTATACAGGAAGTGCAGGACAAGCAGCTTCCAAAACTAAGAAATGACAGACAACTGGCTGCCTAGACAGTCCCCAATTTCTCTCTATACACTACAGCACCTATCTTCAGCCCCTTGGCTCAGTATCTCTGACAGACATTAATTGTAAAGCAGGAATTATGAAGGACTTGCCTACCCTGTCTTGGCAGAGCTAGGCTGTCAATTTACCTGCTTCCAATTATTTTTTGGCTTTTAAAGAAAGCAAAACGCTTATTACATTTCCCCCATTTAGTCCAAAAAATGTTTCTTTCTTTAACATCAATAAGGCTTGTTGCTTTGTTTAAAAGGAGAATATTAATGAAGCAAATACATTTTGAACCACTAGTTTCTCATATAACTAGGTAACTCTCATCTTCTTTTGTCTGAAATGGCTTGTACTTTTTGCAGCTGACCCTTAGGCTAGGGCCTGAAAGCTGCTTTCTGACTGCAAAAGAAAACCTTGTATGCCCCTCTTTAACTTGTATTCACTTATCCAGTGATGCCCCTTACCACAGAATATACAAACCCCAGGGAACCAGAATAGCTAAATAAATTCTGTACAAAAAACAAAACAAAACAAACAAAAAACAAAAAACAAACTCTGGAGGTATCACCATCACTGAGCAATAGTAATAAAAACAGTATGGTACTGGTATAGAAACAGACCAGTTGATGAATGGAATTGAACTGAAGACCCAGAAATGATCCCACACACCTATGGTCACTTAATTTTTGACAAAGAAGCCAAAATTGTACAATGGAAATAGGACAGCATCTTCAACAAATGGTGCTCGTTCAATTGGATGTCGACATGTAAAAGAATGAAATTAGACCCATACTTATCACCTTGCATAAAACTTAAGTCCAAGAGCATCAAAGACTTTGAACATAAGGCCTGACACACTAAGTCTATTAGAAGAGAAAGTGAGGAAAACTTTGAAACTCATCAGCACAGGTGACAACTTCCTGAACAGAACACCAACAGCTCAGGATCTAAGACCGACAATCAATAAATGGGACCTTATGAAACTGAAATGCTTCTGCAAGGCAAAAGACACTGTCATTCGAACAAAATGACAACCTACAGAGTAGGAAATAATCTTCACTAACCCCACATCTGACAGAGGGCTAATATCAAAAATTTACAAAGAACTTGAGAAATTAAGTGCCAAGAAACCAAATAATCTGATAAAAAAAATGGGGAACAGAGCTAAACAGATAATTCACAAAGGACAAATCCCTAATTGCTGAGAGACACCTGAAGAAATGCTCAGAATCCTTAATAATCAGAGAAATGCAACTCAAGATGACTCTAAGATTCCATCTCACACCTGTCAGATTGGCTAAGATCAAAAGCTCAAATCACAGCACATGCTGGCAAGGTTGTGCAGAAAGTGGAACACTTCCATTGCTTGTGGGAGTGCAAGCTTGTACAACCACTATGGAAATCAGTCTTAGAAAACCTGGAATAGCTCTACCTCAATATGCAGTCATACCATGTCTGTGTATGCATCCAAATGATTCCTGACCAACTAACAAGGATGTTTCCTCATCTATGTTCTTAGCAGCCTTATTTGTAATAGCTAGAAACTAGAAACAACTCAGATGTCCTTCAACTGAGGAATGGATTTAAAAAAAAAAACCTGTGGTACATCTACACAGTGGAATACTACTCAGCCATCAGAACAACGAAATACTGCAATTTGAAGCCAAATGGATAGAACTAGAGAAGCTCATACTGAGGGAGCTAACCCAGAATCAGAAGGATACACATGGCATCTATTCACTTTTAATCGGATTTTAACCATAGAGTACAGGATAACTATACTACAACCAATGTACAAAGGGAAACAGGAACATAGACTTTGTTTCCTAGCAATGAGACACTTGCCTGAGTGGTGCTGCATTTACGCCCCAGTTTTGAGGAGGCTCTTGGGCCTCATATGACTGCTGATTTGGGATGAGAGACTGTTATGTAGGGGCACTCCACTCCAGAGGAGTCGGATGGAAGTGATAGTGGGAAGAGGGTGAGAGGGATGGAAAGAGGACACTGTGATGGAGATGTAACCTGAAGTAATTAATAAATATTAAGAAAATATAATAAAATTAATATTGTATATAGCCACATTTCTGAAGGTGTTTATCAGTTGTAGGAGTTCTCTTTTGGAATTTTTGGGGTCACTTATGTATACTCTCATATCTGTAAATAGGGATACTTTGACTTCTTTCTTTCCAATTTGTATCCCATTGATCTCCTTTAGTTGTCTTATTGCTCTAGCAAGAACTTCAAGTACTAAGTTGAAGAGATAAGGGGAGAGTGAGCATCTTTGCCTTGTCCCTGATTTTAGAGGAAGTGCTTTAATTTTCTCTCCACTTAATTTTATGTTGGCTACTGGCTTGCTGTATATTGCCTTTATTATTTCTAGGTATGGTCTGTGTTAGCCTGCTCTCTCCTGTACTTTTTAGCATGAAGTGGTGTTGAATTTTGTCAACTTTTTTTCAGAATGTAGTGAGATGATCATGTGTTTTTTTTTTCCTTTCAGCTAGTAGGGATAATATCCAAAACATATAAAGAACTCAAGAAATTAAACACCAAGAAACCAAATAACCCAATAAAAAATGGGGAACAGAGCTAAACCAAGAATTCACCAAAGAGGAATCTCTAATGGCTGAGAGACAATTGAATAAATGCCTAACATCCATAATCATCAGAACAATGCAACTCAAGATGACTCTGAGATTCCATCTCATTCCTGTCAGAATGGCTAAGATCAAAAACTCAAATGACAGCACATGCTGGAGAGGTTGTGGAGAAAGGGGAACACCCCTCCATTGCTTTTGGGAGTGCAAACTTGTACAACCACTATGGAAATCAGTCTGGTAATATCATAGAAAATGTAGATTAGCTCTCCCTTAAGATGCAGCCATACCACTTCTAGGTATTCATCCAAATGATTCCTCACCAATCCACAAGGACATCTCCTCAATTATGTTCATAGCAGCTTTATTTGTAATACCTAGAAACTGTAAACAACCCAAATGTCCCTCAATCTATGAATGGATAAAAATTCTTGATACATTTATAGAATGGAACACTAGTCAGCCATCAGAAACAAGGAAATCATGTAATTTGCTGCCAAATGGATGGAGCTAGAAAAGCTTATCCTGAGTGAGCTAACTCAGACCTAGAAAGATGCACATGGCATGTATTCGCTTATAACTGGATTTTAGCCATATTTTACAGGATAACTATCCTACAACCAACAGACTGAAAGGAACAGCAACATAGACTTTGCTACCTGTTAATGGGATACTTTGCCCTAGTGGAGCCCTCAGTGAATGAGGAAGCTCTTAGCCCTCAGATGGCTGCTGAACTGAAGGGGAGTGATATGTAGGGCATCCTACACTGCAGGAGTAGACTAGGTTGGAGAAGGGGGAAAGGGTGGGAGGATGAGAGTGTGGGCCCAGAAAGGGTGGAGTGAGGGGACTGTGATGGAGATGTAAATTGAAGTAACAAATAAACAGTTAAAAAAAACATTTTAAGTCTACAAGAGATACTCACCAAAAGGCTGAAGATAGGTGGTTCAATGTATTGAGAGAAACTGGGGACTGTCCAAGCAGCCAGTTTTCAGTCATTTCTTAGTTTTAGAAGCTGCTGGCTCTGCACTTCCTGTTTATTCAGATATATTTATCCTTCTCAGGTTGTGGTTGAAGAATAGGTAGTTATAGTCTCACAGTTAAATTTTAATTTGTTTAGGAATTGAAAGGATGTTCTAGGTCTAGGATGTGTTTAAGTTGGTAATAAAAGTTAGGATGGAAACTGAGTTAGGTATATAACTTAAAACACATCAAGATAGATAAGAGAATATTAATATCAGTTGCCAATTATGTATGGACTGGACATTGGGAATGATTGTTATACCTTATAATTTTCATATTTGTGGTCTAATTGTCTTTATTGTTTTGTATTGTATTTATTGTTATAAAAAAGAGCCTTTTGTTGGACTAAAAGGGGAAGCTGTTGGGGGGGGGAGATACACCTTAAATTTAAAAAAAAAAGGAAAAAGCAGATAGGAAGGTGAGGGAGAAGAGGGTAGGAGGATGTGAGCAGGAGGAAGAGAAGGAAGGGGAATATGATTTCGATGTAACTTGAAGAAATAAATAAATGTTTAAAAAAATCTTACCCATTATATTTATATTAATGCAGTGAGGTATATTTTAGAGGCATTGGGAATCGACTTTCACCCTGCTTTGTTCTTCAACTTTTTTTTTTAAGTTTTATATCTGTCAGGAAAATAGTAAGTGGGAGTAAGTTGCACCATCAGATCTATGTAGAGCTCTTTGTAGCATTTTTTTTTTAATTAAAGGAAACTATTATCATAGTGTGTGTGTGTGTGTGTGTGTGTGTGTGTGTGTGTGTGTGTGTGTTTGTGAAATAGTACCTGGGTTTCAATTGATTTATTCTAAAAATATATACATTTTTCAATTACAAAATTATATACCTTACTGTAAAGACTTTAAGCAATGTAGCTTAAGCTATGTATTGAGTCCATAGGTCCATCAGCTTCATAACCATTTTTTAAATCATACTTTTATATACATTATGTTATAATGTTATGATTTTTAAAGTTTAAGAGAAAATATAAAGAGTGTAAAAAGCTCTGGGAAGTTATTTTGTCAATAACTGAAATACATACTGCTGTGGCTATGGTGTTGAACTCTTCATGGAAATTTCTTTTTCATGGGAACATTTGCTCTCACTTTGTTGTTTCACTACACATATTCAAGCAAGTGTGCACATAAAGTATTTTACATATCAGCAGTGTATTGCCCAAAAGTTCTTCCCCTGCTTTATGTACTTAATGTTAACTTTATGTCAGAAATTACAGAATCACGGCATATGTGGTTATTTTTTTATTTTATTTACTTACTTTTTAATATTATATTTTTAGTGATTCTTTAAGAATATCATACAACATGTATTGTTCATATTCACTCTCCTTCTAGATCCTCCTATCTACCGACATTTTGGCCTTATTTATTCTAAAGCAGTAACTCATGGATTCCAACTGTTGCTGTCCACACACTAATAGATATAAACCAATTTCTGGAAATGGTCAACCTACCAAGTTTCACACACACATGAAAAATGACTCACAGTCCCTCAGAAACCATCAACTGTCCATCGTTCCTCAGGATAGTGCCATGTGGTCCTTGCTCCCTCCATACTATAATGTTGAGTAACTTGATCTTTTTCAAGTCTTGTGCAGACAATCACAGTTGTTGTGAATTCACAAGTGTTGCCACCATGCTGTACTCTGTGAACATTGGTTTGCTCCAATTTTCTATGAATTATTTCCCCTATGGGCCTCAAGCTTTGCCAGGTGGTGGTAGTGATATCGATGCCCCATTTTTAGATGAGCATACCATTGACATGAATTTTCTCCAATTTGACCAGTTGTGGGTTTCCGAATTAACCTTGGTTGACTGCAAAATGAAACTCCTGATGAGAAATAAAAATTTAGAATGAAGTTTAATGCTCTGTTCTTTTTAATTAAATAATAACAGTGGGTTAGTTTTATCCTTGGGACCAAATTAAAGCATATTTTCATCACTCATTATTTCACTGTATGATCACAAACTGTTCTTTAATCCGCAATATCATACTCGAGAATATATATTGTTTTTCAGGTATGTATTCCTTCTTTGCCTTTTTTATTTAATTGTCTTTTAATTGAGTACTGTTCATTTGTCTGGTTTGTTGCAATTTCAGTGTTTTGAGATATGAGCTCATTCTGCAGCCCAAGCTGATCAAAAATTCGCTGTGTAGCTTCAACTGGACTTAAACTTGGGACAATCTTTCTGCTTTATCCTTCCAAGTGCTGGGATTACAGGCACAGCCCAGCTTGCAGAATTTAATTTTCTAAAGGACACTGTGATGAATATCCTTGTACACTTATCTTTGGAAACTGCCCATGAATCACCACATGATTAATTTTCTAGAGGAAAGTTGTTTTGTTTCTGGTCCCCATCTTTAAAACTTTTATTTTTTCCTTAGAAATTCATACATGTGTACAGTGCATTTTGATCCTAGCTATCTTCCATTTCCTCTGCCAATTTTTCCCCAGACCCTTCCAAAATCATGACCATTGTATTGTTGTTGTTGTTATTGTTTTAAACACACTCAATCTAATTAGTATTTTCCAGTATGTGCATTGGTGTAGGGGCATCTATCGGAACAAGAAAAACTGGTAAAAAAGAACCTCATTCTTGATGAAATCTGATTCTCATTCCCCCAGCAGCCATAATTTGCCAATGGGTCTTCAACTAGGAGTTGCACTTCATGGGTCCCTGATCCATCAGTGCTGGGATTGTGGCTATCTTGATTTTGTGCAGTTGTTCTATGAGAATCATAGCTTCTGTGAGTTCCTATATGTCCAACATCACTGGAAAGTCCTGAAATCACAGTGTGCTCAGCCCTAGATGACATATCTGTATCACAAAATCTCCTTACAAGGCTCATGGATCATCACAGAAGAGTGGGTAGACATGTTCCAAGAGACAGTGTCTGGGGAGGATTTCCAGACATACCTCTCTCATTAACATGATGCTCTTTGTATTTTACAAGTATCCCCCCAAAACACACATTTTTCATGCTCTGCTCCCCAAATTAGCACATAACTTGATTTATTTTAGACATAATCAGTTTTTTGAACAGTTAATGAAGGAATTTAAGGTATTAAACTTGGTGTTTACATTACATTATATTATATGAAAATTAACAAATTATTTGTGGTGCTATTCAGTAGAATAAGCTAATTTTAAGTTTTCCTGAAGTTTTTTTTTTTAGATTTTTCTTAAAATATGCTGAAAATTTGATAGATCTTAACTTGTTTCATTTTTCAAAAGAATCTAGCAGTTACTTGAAACTGGAAAAAGAGGTAGCTTGTTTACAAAAGATGATTCCATAAAGTGCTGATGGCAAGACTGTAAATTCATATCACCCATAGTTTTGAGTCTTGTCCTTGTCGATTTTTGCATTATACAGAATTACTTCATACCTCATCCAAAAACAAAACAAAGCTTCCCTTACCTAATTTTCCAACTGTGCTTCTTTTTAATATTCATGTTAAAATATTCATCAAAAGTTGGTAAAATTTATTGATTAAAATTTTTCAGATGAAATAAGAATGTTTCCAATCTTTAGCTGAGACCTGTTTGTCTCTTTTTTTCTTTCCACATTTCTATTTAGAAATTCCTATTTTAACCCCAAGGAAAATAGATATTCTTGAAGTATTCTGGAATAAATCTTAAGCCAAAAGACACTCGGTGGTTAATACAGAAGGATTCTGGGCAAATAACAAAAAAAAAAAATTAGTATTTAAAATAGTAAAGAAAATTGTCACATTTTTGTTTGTAAACACCACCATGTTTAATAAAATATTATTAGAATATCCACCAAAAATGAATGGATAATAAGAATGTGTTACATGTATAGAATGGGATTTTGTGCAGCTGGAGAGAAAAGGGAAATGATAAAATTTGCAGGAATGTTTGTAGATCTCGAAGTTATATCCAGATTACAAAGGCTGTAGAGAAATAGTCCTTAATAAGAAGGACAAAAACTACATGTTTTGCATCATGTACAGATTATAACTTTGAGAGTTTTATATATGTGTATAATGTGGGTATAGATGGTAGTTTAAGGTCATGAAACTTGAAAGGGAAATATGAGAAAATGAAAAACTTTTGAGGATGCAGGAAGAAGTATAGGAAACATGTGTAATGAAAGTGGAAACAGTGGGTATGACCAGGGTGGAGAATGGGTTTAACCAGTGCATGGGGTGGAAGAAGAGAGTCAGGGAAATTATCAGACAAAATATGTATGAAATACCATAATTGAGCCTACCATTTATAAGCTAATAAAAAGAAAATAAAAAATAGTGAATTGTCTATAAACCTAAATTACTATTAAGTTTAATTTTCTTCTTCTCAGTCAGTTTTTGTCATAAAATTATTGAAATTCACCCAGGCCGGTCAAAGATTAACTTTATTCAGAGTGCTTAATTCTTTTCAAAATTTATAATCACACATACGGCCATATGAAAAAAAAATGTTCTTGATTGTAATTACTGCTTCCCCAGGCCTGTTTTGGAATTCACTGTGTAGCTCACAAATGGAAAGAGTAGGTCAGCTTATGTGAAGGTAAATTACAGAGAACTTTTAGAAGCACTCATACTCAGCCAGGGTGCCAAAGACACACCATCAAGCTGAAAGTAGACCCATAGGGAATCCTCATCAGAAAACAATAGTGGAAATGTCATAGAGATAGCAATCTATTTTTGAGTTGTTCAAAGTCAGGTAGATATACTGACATAGAACATTGATTTGTCAGACATTTGTATAGGAAGAAGAGGAAAATGATCAAGCATTCTTAAAAACTCATAGGGACTACAATCTAATCACTTTTTATTCATTTTTAAAAATCAATAGCTTTTCTGTTTATTTTCCAAAAATACTTAAATCTTAGGAGTTTAGAATCAACTTACAAGTAAGCTGTCCTTCCAAAACTAAATCTGTTGATAAGCCTTTTGTTTCTACCATGCCTTTAACAGAATGGCTCACGACTTTATAGGGTAAATCTTTTAATCACTTGTAGCCTTAAGGGTTTTTTGTTAATTATTAAAATTTGAGTATTAGTATTTGGCCTTTTTCTCTGCCTTAGAGAGTTCTTCTGAAGACTTTGTTATATGATGACTATTAAAGCAAGTATAAGCTAGATGGGTTTTTTAATATCTAGAAATACAGGCAAGAGTTTTCTCTTCTCATTGCGCACAGTAGCATTTCCTCCATTTCAAGGTGTTAATTAAACCATAATCCAGGTCAGTCTCAATGCACTGACATTGAAGTGTGATTGTGATAATGGCAACAAAGATTAAGTCGGTTTTCATATCATTCTAATCATTTAAATTAATGAACTCACTTTATCTTATAAGTGACTATGTAGCAGAGTAACTGGTGCAAGAAACATTTCTATTTTATCATGCTAATAGTGCAAATCAGTGTGAACTTTATAGTTGCTATGTATAGTTATATTCACATATATTTCATTGGTTAAGTTGATCATGTGCTAAAACCCCAAATTATCAAAATGGAGAACGATAACTGCCCTTTGGTTAATGGCAGTTTGGAAAAGATTGGCAGGAAGGAAAAAAAATCATGAACCAATAATGCAATCAAGGAGATTCTCTGACATTGAAATAGTTAACTCCCACTTAGTGAAACATAATATGGTTTACTTTACATGATAGTATTTGAGACATTTTTAGTGAGCAAGCATTGTTAACATAGAGGTTAGTTATAATTAAGTTCATTGAGAACTTGTCTAGCATGCGTGTAGTTCTGGCTTTGATTTCCATAGAGTTCACGAAAACCCAAGATGTAGTAATGTACACTTACAATATATAAAAGGTGTCAAAAGGATTAAAAGTTCCAGAACACTTTAAGTTTCAAAGTGAGTTGGAGGTTAGGATGGAACACTTGAGACTCTGTCATTAAAAAAAAAAAAAAAAAAAGGAGAGAAAAGGAATGTTAAAACTGATTGGAACTTGTATTTTTAGATATCACCATGAAGAATAAATCTGGACTAGAACCAGCAACTGAAGATATTGCCCAAAGGACATTTAGAGTGGAGTTTTATAATTTACTCTGCATAATATTTCATTTCTATTTTATCATGTAAATATATGAAAAGTTATGAAACAGGGCCAAAAACTAGTTCTTTCTATTAATATTAACTGAAATAGTGGATGTCAAAGATGTGAGACATGTTTTATTTTGCATTGACTACCCAAGAATATTTGTAGGCTTTAGGCCACATAACCGAGAAATAAAAATTAATCACTTCTTATTGTGCTGGATGTTCCTTGTAATGTAGAATTTTCTAATGGATTAAAAATAAGTTACAAAGAGGCTTTAGAGATTTAGTGGAAAGTATGCAATAAATGCTTGTTTTTCTACCAGACAACCAGTTTTAACTGCCAAGCATATAGTTTGGATGAGAATGTCTTGTTAATTAAAGTGACAGAGCTTCAGAACAAAGTTTATTTTTACAGTGTTGGCCAAAGATAGGACTAAGAATAATGAAGCTTGAGAAGACTTCTGTGAGCGCAACTACATAGTAGGTTAATCTTTTTAGTCATTTGTTCAAGGAGAGAACTCTCTTAATAGTCTGTGAGAATTTTACCAATAGTCAAATTCATTCATTATTCTGTATCCCAAAATATTAAGTAAACTATTTCTGCCCATGAAAGTGGTCCCATACAGGAAGAAAGTAGAATATTCTGAACTCAAAAATTAGGCGCACGCCTTTAATCCCAGCACTTGGGAGGCATAGGCAGGCGGATCTCTGTGAGTTTGAGGCCAGCCTGGTCTACAAAAGTGAGACCAGGACAGCCAGAGCTGTTACACAGAGAAACCCTGTCTCAAAAAACCAAAATAAATAAATAAATAAATAAATAAATAAATAAATAAATAAATAAATAATAAAGATACTTTAAAAAAAAAAAATTAGAAGTCAGTGACCTCAAACATGAGGGGAAAAACCTTGGGAGAGTATAAAGTTATGATTGCATTGTTCAGTAGAGTAACCATAGATAATCTTGACTGCAAAAATAAAGGTAAAAGCTAGAAATCAGTAAGATGGCTCTGAAAGCAACGGAAATTGCTGTCAAGCATCACAACCTGAGTTGAGATCCTATGAAACCCACATGGTGGATTTCACAAATTGTCCTCTCACCCCCATATGAAAACTATCAAATACACACACACACACACACACACACACACACACACACACAAACACTAAAAAACTTTTTATGATTATTCATTCACTGTACATCCTGATCATAGTCCCCTCCCTTCCCTCCTTTGGCTCATGCTCTCCTACTCTTTTCCCCTATCATCCCTCCTCTTCTCCTCAGAAAAGGGGAATCCCCCACTGATCATCCCACCCAAGAACAATCAGCAACATCAAGACTGAGCACTTCCTATACCCTCCTGAGGGGGAAGGGAAGTGACCAAAAACCAGGCTTCAGAGTTCAAGCCAGAGACTGCCTGTACTCTACTTGTTAGGGGACCAATATGAAGATCACGCTGCCCTGTGGTTACATATGTGTAAGGTTCCATACACCTAGGTCCAATTCATGCATGCTCTTTCATTGATGCTTCAGTCTCTATGGGCCCCAGATTTAGTTGTCTCTGTTTGTCTTTTTGCAGAGTTCTTATCCCCTCCATCTCTCTATCTGTCCCCCATTCTTCCACAAGACACACTGCACTCCACCTAATGTTTGGAAGTGAGTCAAAGCTTCTCTTTAGATCCTCTGCTGAATGAATGTTCTCAAATGAAAATTACCCTATGCTCCTGCCTGTAAACATAGCAGAGTATCCTTAATAGTAACAGGGGTTGACTCTTTCCCTTGGGGTAGGTATCAGGTTGGGCCTGTAATTGGTTGAACATTCCTTCAATTTCTGGTGTATCTTTATCCATCCATATAGGAGGAACAAGGCTTGATGCTAAACATCACATGCATGGCTAGGTTTCCCCATGCAGCTGGCCTGAGACATGTTCAGACTTGCCTGAAGAGTGTTAATACCTCACTGGGTAATTAGACAGGAGCCAATGAGGAAGAGCCACAGCGACCTGGAGTTCGGGAGCCAATGAGAATCTTCTCAGAAGTTATAAAGGGAACATCCTCTTCCTAAAATAAACAGGTCAGCTTTTGCCACCTTACTGGATCCCTAGAGTCTGGGTTACTGACTCTATGTCATCTCATCCCTACAGCCAAGAGTCCTATGTACCCCAGCAACATCTACATCTGGTCCTCAATGTAGTCTCTTTATCCATGTGAGAGTGGGTTTTGACTACACCTGGATGAGGGTCTATTTTTTCATCACAACCATTGTTTTTTCATCACAACCTCATCATTGCCTTTTGCTGTCAGCATTGCTAATCTCCTTGCTTGTTGATCACCCATCCCACAGACTCTTCATCATCCATGGCACAGGAATGTGTTCCTTCAGTGTCTCTTTGGTAAGCTGACCCCTTAATCTTATATGTTCATTTCCCCTGCAATATGAACACTAGAATAACAGACAAGTACATTGAAATACCACTTAGGCCTAAGCAGGCAGAACCAGACAGAGGTCCTCCCAGCTTCTTGAGCCCTCAGCTTCCACATAGTCACCCAAACACCTAAAATAAGACAAGCAGAGCCACAGGAATGGTAAGATCAGAGAATGCTGAACAGTGTGTGGTTGAGTTAAAGAACTCTACTGAGTCCAAGCCCTGTGGACAGGTAATAGTGTTCATAGTGGATCTCCCTGCCAGTGTGCCTTGCTTCTCCTCAGAGGGATACCTAGTCTTCAGCACGTACAGTTCCAGCTCTGGAGTAGCAGTTTCTTGACCATTACACACTACCTGAGTGACACAGACTACAAGGGCTTAGCACTTAGGGCTGAGAGGCACAGAGGTGCCTTGGGGACTGCCTAAGAGGAGCCACCTGGGGGGACCATGACCACAGACCTGACCCTTGAATCACACACATGAATAGCAGGGTATCTGCAGCTCTAGCCTACAATCCATGGTCCTCTGACTCCCAACTGACCTCACTAGGAAGACTTGTTACATCTTAGGACCCTGCAGATTGGAATAACACATCCCACCCCAATCCCATACCTGAATACCCAATTGGAACATAACAGGAAGGGGAGAGCTTTGGGTGATCCCACTGAGATCCAGCCCCCAACACAAGGCCCCACCCAGCTGTGTAGAGATACAGACCACCAAGATTATATGGCCTCTATACCAAAGTTCCTTCCTGGGCATCAGGTCCAGAAGACACTAGGAACAATTAGCTAAGGACAATCAGATGGTTAAAAGTCAGCAAAAAAATAAAGCCAACAAAAATCAGGGAAATATGACTCCAGGAAAATTCAGCAATACTATTACAGCAAGGCCTGACCATCCCATCACAGCTGAAACATGCAAAAATGATGACAAATCCATACTGATGAAAATAATAGCAGCCTACAAAGAAGAAAATAAATCCTTGTAAAAAAAATGGCTAATTAAACTATTTAACCAGTATTTAGATTACATTCAATTGATTCGGCAGCAGTTAATCCTTAAGCCACCATTATAAATGAATACACACAGACACCACATGGATTTTCACAAGCCTTGGCCTGAATTGAGCAAGCTCAGCCCACCTAAGCTAGCTCTTAATTCTATTACCCAAATATGACCCCATATATACATACGTTCCCTTGGACTGCTATTCTTCACGCTATGCTGATGATCCTGGCTATGTGGAATGAAGTTCTTTTTTTCTAACCCATGGCATCTGTCCTCCTTCTTCCTGCTGCTGGCTGAAAGGAATTAATTCTCTGTCTAAAGCTCAGGCTTCCTCTTCTAATCTCAGGAATTCCCACCTTTCTCTAACTTTGCCCAATCTCAGGCCTCAGCATTTATTTAACCAGTCAGAGTCAATGTAACTAACATACAGCAAGCAGGACCAATCAATTAACATTTAGAATGCTTAATACTACCCCATCAAATCCCTGAGAGAATTTGAAGAAATCACACTTCTACAATTGAAAGCAATGGAGAATTCTATTAGAGACCTCCAAGCTAACTCAGTAAAACAAGAGTAGGAAAGAGACAAGGTTATGAAAGATTTGCAGGCAATGATAACCCAATTGGAATAGGAAATGCATAAAAAATTCAAGACCTAAAACAGGAAATTGAAGCAATAAAGAAAACATAAACAGAAACAATCTTGGAGGTGGAAAAGCAAGGAACGAGAACAGGACTTATAGACATGAGTATCACAAATAGGGTACAAGCAATGGAAGACAGATTCTCAGGGGTGGATGATTCAATTGAAGAAATCAGTACAACAACCAGAGAAACTGAGAAATCTAAAAAAAAAAAGTTCTCACCCACAACATCCAGGAAGTCAAAGACACAATGAAAAGACAGAACCTAGAAATTATAGACATAGAGGAAAGAGAAGACTCCCAACTCCAAGGTCCAGGAAACACTTTCAACAAAATCATAGAAGGAAATTTACCAAACCTAAACAAAGAGATCTTGGTAAAATTCCAAGAGGCATAAAGAACACCAAATGGATTAGAACAGAAAATGAATTAATCTCACGACAGAATAATTGAAACTCCAAATGTACAGAAAAAAGAAAGAATATTAAAAGGTGTAAGAGAAAAAGGTCAAATAACATATAAAGGCAGACCCATCAGATTTACACCTGACTTCTCCTCAGAAACGTTAAAAGCCAGAAGGGCCTGGGTAGATGTCCTACAAGCCCTAAGAGACCATAGATGTCAGCCCAGACTACTATATCCAGCAAAACTTTATATCATCACAGATAGAGAAAGCAAGATATTCCATGAAAAAAAAAATTGAACACTATCTATCCACAAATCCAGCTCTACAGAAGATCCTAGAAGGGAAATTCCAATCCAGAGAAGATAACTACACCAAAGAAAACACAGGAAATAAAAAAATCCACTGCAGTAAAACCAAGAGAAACACACAATGACCACCTACATCAAAATAATTGGAAATAACTACCTATGGTCTTTAATATCTCCCAACATCAATGGACTTAACTCCCCAATAAATGACACAGGTTTACAGAATTTGATGCCTAAACAAGATCCATCATTTTGCTGCATATAAGAAATACACCTAACTAACAAAGATAGACTCTACCTTAGAGTAAAGGGCTGGAGAAAGGTTTTCCAAGCAAAGAGTCCCAGGAAGCAAGCTGGAGTAGCCATCCTAATATCAAATAAAATAGACTTTCAACCAAACTTAATCCAGAAAGATAAGGAAGGACAGTAAGTACTCATCAAAGGAAAATTTGATCAAGATGGCATCTTGATATTGAATATCTATGCCCCCAATACAAGGGCACTGACATTTTTAAAAGAAATGTTTCTAAAGCTTAAACCACACATCGATCTCCACACATTAGTAAGGGGAGACTTCAACATCTCTCTCACAACAATGGACAGATCATTGAGACAGAAACCAAACAGAGAAATAATGAGTCTAACAGAGGTCATGAACCAAATGGACCTAACATATCTACAGAATGTTTTACCCAAACACAAAAGAATACACCTTCTAGCGCCGCATGGAACCTTCTCCAAAATCGACCATATAGTTGGACACAAAGCAAGCCTCAACAGATATAAGAAAATTGAAATAACCCCTTGTATCTTATCAGATTACCATGGATTAAAGCTGGACTTCAACAACAATAGAAATAACAAAAAGCCTACACATTCATGGAAACTGGCAACTCTCTACTCAATAACACTGGATCAGAGAACAAATAAAGGAAATCAAAGACTTCCTAAAATCCAACAAATACAAAGGCACAACATACTGAAACCAATGTGACACAATGAAAGTAGTGCTGTGAGGAAATTTCATAGCACTAAGTGCCTTCAAAAAGAAAATTGTGACAGCCCATGTTAGCGAATTGAGAGCAGAACTGAAAGAACTGGAGAAAAAGAAGCAAACAATTCCAAGAGGAGCAGAAGGGAGGAAATCATCAAACTTAGGGCTGAAATCAAAAACTTAGAAACAGAAAGAACAATAGAAAGAATCAATGAAACCAAGAGTTGGTTCTTTGAGAAAACCAACAAAATAGGCAAGCCCTTAGCCAAATTAAAAAAAAAAAAAAGGACAATACAAAGAATCAACGAAACCAAGAGTTGGCTCTTTGAGAAAATCAACAAAACAGACAAACCCCTAGCTAAACTAACTAAAAGGCAGAGGGAAAATACACAAATCAACAAAATCATATATAAAAAGGTAGAAATAAAACAGACATTGAGGAATCCAAAGAATATTTAGTTCTTACTTCGAAAACCTCTACTCCACAAAATTTGCTAACCTACAGATAATAAAGGCAATATACAGCAAGTCAGTAGCCAACAGCAAATTAATGGAAAGAATCAGGGACAAGGCAAGGATGCCCACTCTCCCCAATCAAAAAATGAGGAACAGAGCTAAACTGAGATTTCACAAAAGAAAAATCTCTAATGACTGGGAGACACTTGGAGAAATGTTCAACATCCTTAATGATCAGAGAAATGCAACTCAAGATGACTCTGAGATTCCATCTCACCCCTGCCAGAATAGCTAAGATCAAAAACTCAAATGACAGCACATGCTGGGAAGGTTGTGGAGAAATGGGAACACTCCTCCATTGCTGGTGGGAGTGAAAACTTGTATATCCATTGTTAAAATAGGTCTGATGATATCTTAGAAAACTTGGAATATCTCTACCTCAAGACCCAGCCATATCACTCCTAGATATATAGCCAAATGATTCCTTACCACACCACAAGGACATCTCCTCAACTATGTTCATAGCAGCTTTATTTATTATGACTAGAAACTGGAAACAATCTAGATGTCCCTCAACTGAAGAATGGATAAAAACGCTGTGATACTTTTTCACAATGGAATACTAGCCATCAGAAACAAGGAAATCATGCAATTTGCTGCCAAATGGATAGAACTAGAAATACTCATCCTGAGTAAGCTAACCCAGAACCAGAAAGATGCACATGATATGTATTCACTTGTAACTGGGTTTTAGCCATATAGTACAGGATAGCTATCCTACAACCAACAGACCAAAAGGAACAGGAACTAGACTTTGTTACCTGTTAGTAGGACACTAAGTCCTAGTGGAGCTGCCATGTAGGCACCCAGTGCAAGAGGATGCTCTTAGTCCTCATATGACTACTGAACTGAAGGGTGCTAATATGTAGGGCACCCCACACTGGAAGAGTAGTATAGGTTGGAGCAGTGGGAGAGGGTGTTAGGGTGGGAGGGGGAAAGGTGGAAGGAAGGGACTGTGATGGAAATATAACTTGAATCAATAAATAAATATTTAAAAAATGAAATACAACTTGATGTCTCATAATTATACAAAGATTCTCCATAATAATTAAGAAAATAAGGTAGTTGAAAAATTATAAAGGGAAATAAACAAAATCAGTTTTAGACAATTTAGAAAGAGGAAAAATTCTTCCAGCTCCATAGAGTCCTTGGCTTGGGTTTTAAACTTGAAGCCATATATCACTTGTTCTGCTCTTCAATCATATGCCAAACTAGAACAAAATTCCAGAATCCTGGAGTTTCTGCGTGGCAAACCTCAGATTCAGGGTCTGGAAGACTTCTTTAAACTAACTGAAGCAATTTGTTTAAGAATAAGCACAATGTGTACATTAAGACTTTATTCTATTTTGTCTCATTTTATTTAAATTGATGAGCTTAATGCATTATGTTGAGGGTGAGTAGCCTGAGACAACAAAAACAACAACAACACAATGAGATGGCAGTGTCCAAGTGATTTTCTGAATCTCACAGTTAGTGACATAGCAAGTGATGTGAGTCTGATACTTCTGGTCTAATAAAGCCCAGTATAGAGTGTATGCTAGATAGTCTCCTCCACACCCTGAATTCATGTCTTTGCAGTGTTATATTCCTTGCCAGCAAAATGTAATGACTGTAGTATTCGCTGGAAACATTCTTCATGAAAAAAACTTCCACTTTTGATATTTGTTGTTTTTATTTTATTTACTTAATTGTATTCATTTCAAAATCTTAAAACAGTGTCAGATATCAAGCAAAGTATTAGGCAGGACAACTTTTAAGAAATTCTGTATTCATGTTGAGCAATAGCAAGATTTACTATAGTCATTGTATTCAAGAATAATTACTTTTCTAGAAGAAACACTGTTTTCCTCTGAAAACTTTCAATAAAATGAGCTTTGGAAATATCCTAGTCATGGACATTGAGCTTTATGTAATATGTTGAGTTTAGATGAGTACCATTTCTATGCAATCTTTCAGCACAATCTTGTTAGCAGGACCATCACTTTGAGCTTGAATTATAGAGAATTTTTAAATAAATTATTGACAGATATTCAGCATTTTTGTTTTCCTATATATTAGTATTATCATGTCTTGACACAATCTTTGTTCTGTCTCTCAGCCACTGCTTTTCGTGTCTAAAAACACTTTGAGCTGTCTCTGACAATGAACCTTTTCATACAGCTAGGAAAGATGTAAGGTATCATCCATTTCAGATGAGAGTTTGAAAGAAGGTCCTCAAGTAACCTACTCAGCATTCAATAGGAATGATTTATCAGTGGGTAAGATTTTTTAGATTCATTGCTTTTATTTTTTATGTGTTTGAGTGTTTATCTGCATATATGTATGTATATATACCATATGTGTGTCTGGTTTCCAAGAAAAGCAGAGAGAATATTGAGAACCATGGAACTGGTTATTGAGAACCATGGAACTGGTGTTACAGATGGTTGTGAGCTTTCATGTGAGCCAGTAACTGAACCTGGGTCCTTTTCAAGACAACAAGTGCTCCTAAGACAGAGCCATCTCTCCAGGTCCCTACTTTACAAGTTATTATTTTCAAAGTCTCTCTGTCTGTTGGATACCAAACAGACTTTTCAGTATTAGCTATGGGGAAAGACAAACTCCTTAATCCTCACTCCTTCTTTCAAGGCCGAAGGAGAATTTCATTATTAATCATTTATGTATTAAATCTATAATACTTGCCTCTTTATTATCACCTCCATGGAATCTATTGCTATTAATCATCAGTCTTGAGCCTGAGGATTAGTGGTAATTATCTCTGAATGTTCATTACCTGTTGGCTTAATTGCTTATTTCCCCCAAGGATTATAGGCTATTTCAGGTCCCTGCCTCTGAGGTGTGTTCCTGTGTGTGTGTGTGTGTGTGTGTGTGTGTGTGTGTGTGTGTGTGTGT
>CAJQZJ010000275.1:545614-558177 GCA_907164525.1 Lophiomys imhausi | reverse complement strand
GTGTGTGTGTGTGTGTGTGTGTGTGTGTGTGTGTGTGTGTGTGTGTGACAATTTGTAGGATTTTATCTTGGACCTTAATTATCATTGCATGTAGTAAAACTATGTAAGCTAAAGAATCTCAATGTTTTGGCACTTTTGAAAACTTGAATTTCTTCTTGCATATAAAGAGACATAAGCAAAGAAGACATAAAGACACATGAAATTTGTGATCCTTCCTTAACTTACTGTAATTTCTTCTTCCACAATTCTCTGAAGGCTTAATAAACTACTTAATTTAATTTTTACAGGAAGAAACACAGTGGGTTCCTTCAAGGTTTTGTTTGTTTTGTTTTACTTAAATTCATTAGATGCTTGGGGAAATCAGAAACAAATGAGAACAAATTTCAAAATCAGTGTGATGCATTCTTATTCTTGTAAGTGTATCCACACAGCAGAGGTCTTGAGGATTTCAGTTTGGTGCAAACTTATGTATAAAGAAATTTTATTTACCTTAATTGTATTTTATCTGCAAATGATAGCCACAGCATATCTAGTAGAAGATAGAAAATAAAATAAATGCCTAGTCACCTTTGAAGAACCTATATTACTACAGCACAAGTGTCTACCATCACACTTTCAGACACATCATTTGAGAAGAACAAGATTCTCAAGAGGAAGAAAGTTATTTTGCTGAAAATCACATGCCCCTTAACCCATTTTCCCACGCAGTAGCTTATGTGTATGTTCTGTTAATTCAAAAGTTTCACCACAGATTCTCAGATAATTCACAGAGTAAGAATCCTGTGCTAAATTTCCTGGCCTAAAAGCCTATATACTCTATTGTATCAAGTTTAAGCAAGTATGTAAACAGTACCACTTAATGTATGCATGTAAGAAGTGAAAGGTGGGACAAAAATGTCATTATTCTAGAACTGAAAATGTGTCATATAATTCTAAAGGAGTTACTCAGAACTGTGGACATCTTGGATGTGAGCAATATATAGATTAATATATTAATGTCAGCAAATGTAAGACCCTTTATTCAGTCAATAGGAATGAAAAACAAACAAATTTAGTGTGTGCTCCTCTGTACACACTCCTTATTAGCATTTTATTATGTGACCTGAGTCAACAGTTCCTCATTGAGCTTAATGAAGATAACTTTGCCCTAGTGGTGCTTCCTTGTATGTCCCCAGTGTATGAGGAGGCTCTTGGCCCTCATATGACTGTTGATCTGGGGTGGGGGACTGTTATGTAGGGACACTCCACACCAGAGGAGAGGAATGGAAGGGATAGCAGGTAGAAGGTGGGAGGGTAGGACTGGGAGGGGTAGAAAGAGGACACTGTGATGGAGATGTAACCTGAAGTAATAAATAAATACTAAAAAAAAATAGCTAAAAAGAAAAAAAACAAAAAAACAAAACAAAACAAAACAAAAAGAATGGACTGTGAACATCTCTCTAATGTAATTGTTATAGTGGAGTTGATTTTAATTTTCATATCATAGTTGAGACTGTTGAGTATTCATTCCTTAGAGTTCATAAATATGAAAGCTCTTTTTCAAATATAAAATGATATTTAGATTTAAGAGTTGTGTTGAGAATTTTATGTATGTTTTAGAAAGCCAATTTGGTGAGGAGATGCAAATAAATAGAACTTTTAAAAGAAAAAAGAAAAACCTCAACCTGCATATGTGCTGTCAAATTGGCTCAGCAAGTAATGATACTTGCTGCCAAGACTGAAGAACTGAGTTTGAACAATTTCAACACTGAGCCCACATGGTAGAAGAGAACTGACTCCATAAAGTTGTTCTCTTGATCCCTCATGTGTGTACAACATGGTATGTATGCACATGAATAACCCTCTGCAAATAAGTAAGTAGATGATAGAAACATTAACAAATACCAATATGCAAATGAACACATAGCTTGGATCATGTGATGCTGATAGACAAGATAATCAATTTTTTGAAGGGAGGACTGTGAGGAGTTTGTGTTGCAAATGAGATAGGGAACCATTCAAGAGTCTTCACACAGGGGCTAGTTTCTGTCTTCCAATACCTTTTGTATCTTCTAGATACTAGTTGTTAGGAATGCATCCATCATAGGAAGTGTCAAACAATGTCCAGTAGGGTGATTCTTATGATGTCAGTTATGGATAAACACCATTATTCTCTTTAGCTCCATTTGCAGGAAATGCAATTGTAACTTGAAGGAAATTTTAAAAAATGGTAACAAGAAAATTATAATATTTTTCATATCTAACAAACTTACTGTGTGCAAGACTCTGGCCTATATGATTTTTATATTTTGTTTCATGGCATCTTCTGGACAGCCTGATAAAGAAGGTACTTTTTTTCCCAGTCTGACAAATAAATATATACCATTAACCTAACCACTGGAAAACAGTAGACATTCAAAAAACTCAAATGTGTTTATCTCTAAAACATTGTTTTATGGCCTTGACATTACTGCTCTATTATTTTTCCATTCTGTTCTACAATTTTCAAGTGGAACAAAATCTTTCATATGAGTTTTCTGGTTCTTACCATAACTCTTGTTTCCACTTTTGACCACAAACCTCCTTGTTCAAAAATTAGAGAATAAGTGTTAATTGGATTAGAGAGGAAAACATCTTCATGAGTTTATGTCATCTTCTCCTTAGATATATATTCTTTCTTCCAAACAGAAGGAAAAAAATTTAGATGAATATTTTTCCCAGAGGGCCAAGTTTCTGATGTAATGTGTGTATATTCCCAGTCCTTTCCTAAGAAGTAGCTTCTCTTCATGATGTTAATGGATTCATATATATCATTGCCCTTTGGCCTAGATGGCTCCTGGCAAATTGTGTAGAAGTCTAGCCTAATTTAGAGATTATTCATGATAAACACAGGAGCGATGCATTCTGTGATCTGGGAGAGGTTCAAAGAGTTCAAAATTTCCATTGTATAATTAAATATTGAATTTTCAATCACCCCATGTAACATCTGGATGGTTTTTATTGTTGAATCATTTGTTATTGTAATTTTATATGTTTGCATTTGGAACTGATGACTTCTGAGAATCCTTTCTTAAATGAAGATTTTGTTTTGTGCAAGGAGGGAACTGATTTCCTTCTTTCCCAAAATTATTCAGTCTACTTTCTTATTGTTTTGTACCTTTGTGTTAAAAATTTCTAATTAACTGAGATGTTAAGGCCCCTTATACATTTATATGTCATTTCTGCATGGACCTGGGAACCAGCAGTATCTTTTTGAGATGAGGGTCATCTAATTATCTAGGCTGAAAACTCTGGAGGCAGAAGAATTTCCAAACTGAGATGTTATGTCCAGCATTCTTTACTTGTTAAAAATATGCATTTCTAAGTAATAGGCTCTTTGTTCAAGCTGATAGTGTAATTGAAGAAAGAAAAGAGAATTTTCATTTTAGTAGTTGAAGTAGTCTGTGATACCATACTGAAGCAACCATTTTCTCTTTGTTTACTATTTTTTATTTAATTAAAATGGATTTGTTCTTTTTTTCTTTTTTCTTTTTTTATTGATTTTTTTATTTTGTGAATTTCACACCAAGCAACCTGTTTCCTCTCCTTTCCCACCTCTCCTCAGACCCACACTCTACCCTTTAAACCTCCCTTCACATAAAAAAAAAATCACTGTAAATATGTTCTTAAATATAAAATTCCTGAGAATTTATGACTCTAATTTTATGAGCACTCCTCTTGCTTAGCATGTTAGAAGTGTTGAACAGTCCTTTATATATATATATATTTTAATGAGGGATTGATTGTAAGTTCACTACACAGCTGAAAATGACCTTAATTTTTTCATCTTCTTTCCTACAGTTTCTGAATACTGGGACTACAAGGGTCTGTCATTACACCTTGGTTTTTCGGTATTCAGAATAGGAACCAAGTCTTTGTCTATGCTAGTCATCTACAATCTGAGCTATACTCCTAGACTACAAGTGAAATAACTCAAGCAGAAATATTGATATTATTCTTGAGGCGTACACAAGCAAAGAAACTAGATCTTAGTTTTCTGGTTCTCACTAAATCCTTTCTTCTCTAAGATTAATATACTGTTTTTCTTTGTTTCCAATTCAATTATATGTTTATCTCATAGTTGTAATAGATTCGTTCAATGACCTTCATTCATATGACACAAAAGAAAATTATGAGCACAATATTATGCCAATAGACCTCGGAAAATTAAATTAATATATACCTATTATGGTTCTGCATTGTCAGTTTATTATGAGAAAGAGGAGAGAAATACTTTGGATTGGTCTTCTAGAATGTCAGTGAAGATTAGACCTGGAGAGAACAGAAAGCCAAGAAACTCTTCCTGGAAGAAATGAATGATAAACTCACTAAAAAGATGTAGATATATTATTTGGGGAAATGAAGAAAAGGGAGAGAACAGAAATTAAGACAAGTTTTTAAAATATGGATGGCTTTTGCAGAAGATTTCATTTAAGATGATAGAAAGGAAAAATTAATTGTCTGTCTGCCTGTCTGTCTCTTTAGTCCTCAGTACCTTTTGAATGCAAAAAATAAGATCAGAGAACCAGTAAAATTTTACCAGAAAACAAGTGACGATTTGATGAAGGACAACCATGAGAAAGTCAAAATTTCACATTCAAAGTCTTTTTGGCCAAGCTTGAGTCAGTTATGGTTATTTTGAGTTTTTATTTCCAGCGTTTTGTTGTTGTTTTGTTTTGTTTCTGACTTTGTGCTCAAATTTTCCTACCTACTATATATATAATTAAATATGCTCATATTTAATATTTGTATAAATATATAATATCAAATATTATATATAATATAATATTAAATAAAAATATATTTTACCTTGTTTTCTCATTTACATATTATGTTTGAGATATTTATGTCTGGGTAAAATTTATTTGTATCTGAGTTCAACTTTTATGTGGCAACCTTTGGTGATACATAGATAATTTCTCATAGAACGTGATGAATGGCATTTTATAAAGATAATAGATGTCTATACTTTCTGGACAGTCTGAAGGTCACACAGATAATGATGAAAAGGTATTCAAGACAATCCACTGAAACTCAGTGAGAATGATGAGAACTTATAGCATCTGAATCAGGCCAGAGTTAGGCAGTCACCAAGTTCCCCCAGATTAGAGAGACATACTGAACACTGGATGGGGGGGGGGGTGAGGTCAAGAACAGAGGATTCTACTCACCCCCAACACTAACTTCAAGTTTAGGAACTATCTTTCTACTGGGAAAAAAGAGGATGTCAGCATTACTCAATTGCTTCCATCCATCCACTTACCGGTTACCAGTCTGAATTCTGAGTGTGTGTTACCACGAATTCAGTGTTCATTTTTTTGTCCACTAATGGGCTAGAAACCATCCTAGGCTTCCAGACTACTAACAGCTCAATCACTCGTATCCTTACTTGCAATGTAGATAGCTGTTCAATGTTGAGATAGACAAACTAAAGCAAACTGACATTACAACTATCCTAATCCATTGAGATAGTAAGGGATGCCACTCAGAGTGAAGTAAGGCATTTATTATCTGAGTTGAGATCATCAGTGTTGGCCTAAGAGTCTCTTTTTTGATACTTGAATCTCTAAGGGGCTAGTGTTAGAACTGCACCAAACCACTGCCAAGTGTCCCACCACTCTTTTAATTTTAACTCAACTACAACATTATTGTTATCCTCAATATTGATGATACTGATAGTGAGTGATTTTCGGAAATGCTTCCTGAAATATATTCTTATGTATACATATATTTTCCCTTTGATCATTAATACATGATTTCTTGATTTTACTTTGTACACCCTCCTCTTTACACAGTTCAGTTTGCTAATAAAATTACAGCTATTATACTTTGACATAGAACCCTTCTCTGTACTTGTCAACTCTGCATTACTGTACATTAGTATGCTCCCTGTTTGTACATGATGGATTTGTCTCTACTGCATTTTACTTGACTCTCATCTATGTCTATAGTTGAAGTCTTCTCAGATTGACCAAGCCACATTTTAAATGGGAAAATCATACTCTAAATGCTCTCAAGCATTTTGCTTCTTATTGATCACAAATAAATAGATGTATAGATATTTCTCTCCTGCTACACTTTATCATTGCTTACAAAATGAAGGTGAGTTTGTCTTGGATGCTAACTATGAATCTCATGTTTCCACATGAAGGATAGAGTGGTCCAGTGTGCATAATTCCAACATAACCACTGCCTCCCATGTGAAGAGTGCTGGAAGGAGAGCATAAAGATGCTGTAGATCAGCACTGAGCAGTCTGTGGCCATATGTTGCCCCTCAGCTTTGCCATATGGCTCTGAGTCTGATTTTAAACTCTCAGGTCAGCACATTCAAAGGTGAAGAATTCTGGGAGGATGGAAACACTGCTACAGAAACTGGTTCCCAAGAGTAGAGAGATTCTTTATGTGGTCAGTCCTCTAGCAGGTGCTTTCCAGCTGGGCTCAGGCTGCAGCAGAATTAACGGTTTATGATTGGTAGAAGTGAAGCAAATGCCTGAGGAGAGACCATGGAGCAGTTGGGCCCATGGTGTCATGTCCTAGTTTCAGAGCCCCAAAGCACCCAGAGTTAGAAAACAGTGAGTGGATTCTCTTGACTAAACAGAGAATGAATATTATTTCTATCTTCTTTTCGCTGGGTTGATTTTGAACTTTCCATAATAGCTTTATTATATCATCAAATCATCTTTTTCTTTTTGATTTCAGGCAGTTACATTGTGAATACTTTTCTAATACTTAAAATCTATTGTGCTTCCATCCCCACTTAACTACTCTCTTGTTTCCTCTGTCTCTTTAGTCCTTTCTTCTCTTCATTTTTTCCTTCTTTCCTCCCTGATTATTTCCTCTTCATTTCTCTCAATGTTTCTTTCTCCTAATTATTGTTGATTATAGGGTGACATGATATTTATGTAATGTATATGAGCAGGGCAAGTTATTTTCCAGGTGAAATTCCTGATTTTTAGAGGCCACAAGTGCTGATAAGAGTTCTTTTAATATATAGATCAGTATGCATAAGGGCTAGTTCAATATACCAACCTAGATATGAGATAACTTGATATATGAGCTCAGTATTTGGAGCTGACAGTAGAGGATATCTAAGAAGAAACCATTGAAAACCAGTTTGAACTGAACCTGGGGCCTTAGATGATATCCTCCAAACACACACACCAAACAAAATAAAACAAAACAAACAACAACAAAAAACAAACGTCAACTTAACTAATCAATTCTTTTCCCAACTCAGTCAATGTAAGCCTGCTTATTAAGGTGACATGTCCCTTCAGTAATTAAAATCAATTCCAGACAATAAACAAGCCACAAGAATTTCATTAGTCATTGGCACATTTTTTTTGAAAAATTTTATACATTTATTTTTATTGTATTAATGTTTGGCCTGCATCTATGTCTGTTCCCCATGTGTGTGCCTGGTGCCTGTAAAAGCCAGAAGAGGGCATTATATCCCCTGGAGCAGGAGTTGCAGGCAACTCTACACTTGATCTTAGCCAAAAGGCCGAGAAGCGATGCAGGCAACTCTAAACCACTGTATGTTTGCTGGGAATTGAACCTGGGTCCTCTGTAAAAAGCAGACAATGTTCTTAACTGCTGAACCATCTCTCCAGCCTATATTATCTTCTTCAATCACAGATAGCTCTAGCTAATTAAAAGACTTAAAGTATCATAAAAACAAACCTAGGAAAAAGTGTTACTAGAAAGGTGCACATAGTAATGTCAAACATGCAATAAGAAATCTTCCTCAAACATTAACATAAGTCAGAATAGCAAATCTTAAATTTGCCTACATTTCTGATTTTGCCATAAACAAGTGTAATACGGGGGAGGAAACCAAGGTTTACAAATCTAAGTTGTTCTTTTGACATCCTTCAGATAGGAAATGACAGAGTGGGTATCTGAAGCAAAGGCTTTCCGTTCAGTACATAGCCTCCATTTTAGTTGTTGCTCCATGGCACATCACTGAGATGGTTGCTTCATTCAGGCAATGGGAAGACATTTAGTTCCCTGTGTATTACTCCCTGATTCTACCTTTTGTAGTTCTACGAAGGATGCCTCTTGACAACTTCCCTTTTCATATCAATCAACTCTGAACCAAGCACAGGCAATTCTATGATTAATAGAACTCCTGCACTTTAATACAAAAGATAATAAAGCCCAAGGCTCTGGGTGGAGAGTGAGACAAAATGTGTGACAAAATGCATCAGTTGCTATTGTTTATACATGGTTTAAGTGTTAAGTGTGTCTCAAGGACTCACATGTTAAGATTTAATATCCAGTATGAGGTATTAGGGGGCATGTAGTTATAGTTGACTGTCACAGGTGTGGGAGTGGAGCTTGGAGAAGCACTTGGTCCTTTGGGTGGCACCTCCACTGTCAGTCTTAGTGGCTTTATATGAGGAGAAAAGAGGATTGTTATAGAATGCCCTGTGCTTCTTAGTGCTTCTTGAGTTGAGATCCTCAGAAGTGGGAACTGCCGTAATCAAGTTTCCTAACTTACTCTGCCTGTGGTCACAGAGAACAGAAAAGCAAATTAAGTTCTTAAGTAGAAGACTAAGATCATATCACTATGGCTAGAATAAAACTGGATACCTGGGGTGAATGTAGTAAGTTACTCCCATTTGAAGTGTTCTTCTTAGTTCTATTTAACTCTTTGGACTATGCAGAAATCACTGGCTAGACATTTTCCAGTATTCTTTGTATGTTTGTGGAATCTGAATGTCTGTACATTATTTTCCAGTCTGTTCACTTACAGATCCCCATATTCTTTCAGTGTGAAAAGTGGGGAAAGGGAGACAGAATTAAGTAACATTCTGATAAGTAAAACAATTTACTAATGTCCTTAACAATTTCCTTGCAAAGTATGTGTCATAACACCCTGAGTTATACAGTTGCGCGCAATTCACAATGATGTGCAATAGTGTGACCTGAAAGCCTAGCCCGTTGTTACATCAGAGACCAGTTCAAAGGATCTGTCATTAGTCATTTTCTTGAAAACGGAAGAATGGGTTTTTTTCATATTTCTCCCTTACATGAAGTTGCTGAAAACAGAAGAATATAATGAACAGTACTCACAGCAAGGAAGCGTTTTAAAGAATATACCCTTTCTTTAAATGCAAAGCATATTGAGCACCTATGATAGACAGATGCAACCAAGCACTGGGAATGGAATTAAGGATGTAGCAGACAATCTCTACTGCCTCACATCTCACTGGCCAATGTATAAAATGAAATATAAATCAATTACTATTATTTTTCAAAGTTATTATCATAAGCATTGATGCATCTGATGTGTACTGTGTTCCTCCAAGGAATCAAACCCTGTGATGGGCATGGAGTGTGCACAGACAGATCAGATTCAGCTATTGTCTTGGAAAATGCTGTCTTGAAAGCCTAGTGGGCAAAGAAAACAGTTTTCCTAGAATATAACAGATACTTGTTGTGTGAATCTTTTTTTTAATTTTTAATGCTTATTTATTACTTCAGGTTACATCTCCATCATATTACCCTCTTTCTACCTCTCCCATTCCCACCCCCCACCCTCTACCCCCTATCCCTTCCAACCCACTCCTCCAGAATGGAGTGTCCCTATATATCAGTCCCCCGCCCCAGTTCATCAGTCATATGAGGGCCAACAGCCTCCTCAGACACTGGGGGCCTACAAAGCAGCACCATTAGGGCAAAGTGTCTCATTGACAGGTAACGAAGTCTATATTCCTGTTCTCTTTGGTGCATTGGTTGTAGTGCAGTTATCCTGTACTATATGGCTAAAATCTGATTATAAGTGAATAGATGTCATGTGCATCCTTCTGAGTCTGGGTTAGCTCACTCAGGATGAGCTTCTCTAGTTCCATCCATTTGGCTGCAAATTGCATGATTTTGTTGTTTCTAATGGCTGAGTAGTATTCCATTGTGTAGATGTACCACAGTTTTTTGACCCATTCTTTGGTTGAGGGACATCTGGGTTGTTTCCAGTTTCTAGCTATCACAAATAAGGCTGCTATGAACATAGATGAGGAAACGTTTAATGTTTACTTATTACTTCAATTTACATCTCCATCATAGGACTCTCCCACCACCTCTCCAAGGCCCACCTCTGATCCTTTCCCCTTTAGCTCACCCTCTCTCCCTTCTCCCACCTATCCTACTTCTCCAGTGTTTGGTGCCCTACATATCATCCCTCTTAAGTTCAACAGTCACATGAGGGCTAAGAGCTTCCTCTTGCACTGGGGCCTACATGGCAGCTCCACTAGGGTGAAGTGTTTGTTGTGTAAATGTTAAGGTGAGGCTCATGATGAGTAACTGCAGAAGCTGGACAGTTTTAATAAATTCAAATTCTTAATGTTAGGAATTTTATACCCTAGAAATATTGAATCATAGTACATTAATTGATAGGAGATTGGATATGAGTGTCTCTGAGGTTAAAAGAGAATTACATGCTTCAAAATAGTGGGAGAAACATCGAGAACTCTACTTACTTCAAGAGACTGAAATATGTATTAATAAGTAAATATTCTCAATGGTTCAAAATAGAAAAGATAATTTTTCTTTATGTTTAGCCAATGTTTTTACTTATTGAAAGTAACTTAACTTTCCCAGGTAGGCAAATAATTCTTCACTAAAAATAGCATACTACTGATCGTAAGATATACTTTTATTTACAGCTAAGAAAAAATTAAAATCCTTTCAATTATAACTATAATGGATCATCAATCAGGAAAGCAATTGTGAACTGAGAAATGTTAATAGGTAAAATGTTAATAGTTGTGAAACTCCAAATGTTAGGTAACTGGGAGGAATCAGTTAAAGTTCTAACTTATGACCAACAAAGGGAAACTTTCTTCTCTGTACCAGAATATATTGGAATTATTTATTCTTACAGTCTTTTAATCACCATGAAATGGAAACTACAGGCTGTCAGATTTTATGATTTTATGTAGCTCATTCATAATGCAACATTGGCTTCGTGCGGTTGATCCTGCAGCCCCCACCCCTCTGTGTGTGTGTGTGAGTGTGTCTATGTGTTATTGTCTGTGGTGTGTGTGTGTGTGTGTGTGTGTGTGTGTGTGTGTGTGAAGTGGGACTGGAGGTTAAAAGGTTAGGAGATACCCATTTACAACTGATGAAGTCCTAGGACTGGTTATAGTCATAGAGTTAGAGAACAGGTGATTCACATCAGAGGTAACAGAATAAAGGTAGTTATGAATATGAATATGATTCATTGCTCTTTACACATCTTGTGAAAACTAAAAGACTGTGTATGAAATGTAGCACAAATATTAGATAAAAAGACTCTGGATCCATGAATTGTTCCTAGCCTATTATGAAGCATTAATTTGTCACTGATCATTTTATGACCAATAAATATATATTCTGTTATGTATATGTGTTATGTCATCATAGAGTTTACATTCATATAGCATTGGTCATGCTTGTTGTATTTTATTTCTTAGTCAATATTCAGTAGCTGCCAAGTTTGACCGGATGCTCACTTGCCTCTGGCTGAGATGAGATTCCTCATTTAGCTGAGTTTTTGTAGGCATTCAGTTGAACCTGCTGTGTAACATTGATGTAGAAAACTAAGTGGCTTCATATTCAGTCCACTCTCCATTTTGGTATAAATACTGACATCAAGATCATAACTGGCCCCTCGTTGCAAAACAGCATTGGTATGTTTATTGAGGTTAAGCAAATAAAACTTGATTACTTAAGGTTTCTCTTTTCTATTTTGTAGTTGGCCTGCCTTCTAGAAGAGACTCACAGAATTGAAATACCCTGGTTATGGTCTATACATAGTGGTGCATTCTTCTCATAGGTTTTCATAAGAGACAAATATCTATGCAAAACACTCTCATGAATATTCCTATCACAGTTAAGAAAGCTTTCAATGAAGATGTATAAAATACATGGGCATCAGTGCCTCATCAGCCATAGTCTAGAAGAGATTATTTGATTCTTTCTCTTAGGCTTGATTTTAAGCACACAGGGGCTTCCTTTCTAATGGTAGCAAGAAAGGACATCTGTATCCTAGCATGCAGATACACTTACTCACATATGTTTGTCCTTTTTAGGTGATGTGTTCACATTTATGGTGGGTCAGGGAAGGCTTGAATTACAAGCACTATTACTAACACAGTTAAGACATAGTCTACTTTGTATGTTTTACACAGAAAGCATTGACTGGAGGAAAGGGATGGTAAGAAAGTTGAGGTTTCAGAAAATGAGAGTCTAGATTCTTTAAGACTGTTTTACAATGCATTGCACTTGCCTAGGCCGAGGAACATAGTCCATGATGGACAAAAATGAGAAATTACATTTTAGAATTATTTTATATTTGCAGTTTTTAGAGTTTGGAACAATTCCTAAATGTTTGGTGAGATTAATAGATCAGGAGACAAATAACTTTGAAAAGATAAACTTTAATTTTGTCTGTTAAATTGATTGATTGTGTGTGTCATGTGCCCGTGTGTGTGTGCCCGTGTGTGTGTGTGTGTGTGTATGTATGTATGTATGTATGTATGTATGTATGTATGTATGTATGT
>CAJQZJ010000275.1:494309-532401 GCA_907164525.1 Lophiomys imhausi | reverse complement strand
TTTTTTTTTTTCTGGGGGGGGGGGATGGGGGGGCTAGGTAGTACTTCTCCTGAAGCAAATTTGGCCTTCTGACAACATACAAAGCGTTATCTTTCAATCCGGGTTAAAGAAGAAATCATTCTGTCACCTTGGAGCTAAACCAGCTCTAGTGTATATATTTTGAGATCCCAAAGGACAATCTGCCTGCATCGCCAACTCTTCATTTTAATAGTGGCAATTGAAGAGTTGGTGGCTTGTATAAATTGACTACCATTATGTATCCTTCACTTTTCTTCAGAAGATGACCGACCTTTGAATCAGAACAATGACAGGACATGGTCTCTATGGGAATGGAGCCTGTGCATCATTTTGCAGGGGCCTTGGGTTTTGTAGGGTAAAAAGGGGATCTTGGAAATGGAGGATTCCTTCTGCAGGTCAGTTCCCTGAAGTCTCAAGGACATTGGTATATTCACTTTCTTACTGGAAGCTTCCTTGACAATTAGTTTCCACAGTTAATACAAAAGGAACCACATAGCTTTCTAAAAATAAGTATTCTAAGTATGAGTATTCAGATATGAAAAACATAATGTAAATGTGCAAAACATGTAAAACTGTTTTCAGATTTATAGGCCAGAGTGTAAATCTCAGGAAGTAAAGTCATTTGAGCAATGTGGCCTGCTCATACGCCATCAGACTTGGAGTTGACCGCAGTACATGTGAGACTTCAGTATTTTCCCTCCTTCTGGCACTTCACTGGAACCTTCAACAGCTTCATACACTGGCATTTCTTCACCAGATGTATCACATGTAGAATAAAGTATTGTTCCCTGAAATTCATAGACTTTGCCTTGTCCTGTGACTACAATTTGAAAATTCATTTCTCAGTGCCTTATCCTGTGAGTGCAATTTAATGAGAGAATTAAAATAAAATAATGTCATATGGTTTTGCCTTAATACAATACAACATATTATTTTTAAAACAGATCAGGGGTCGGGGAGACACCTGTCAAATGAGTCTACCTTTATACATTACAATTAGTACTATTTTTTAAAAGGTCAGGGGCCAGGGAGATAGCTAAGTTTGTAAAATGCATCACATCCATGAAAACCTGCAGATCCTCAGTACACACATAAATAAACTGTATGCTGTTTCATTCTGTAATCACAGCACTTGGGAGACAGGGTAGAGATGGCCAACAAATGGGCACTAGGGTCAGTTAGGGACCCTGGCTCCAAAGCTATGGTTGGACCTTTTGAGTTTTTCCCTCAACTCACTAGCCCACTCTTATTCTTGGGAATGCTTTCCCTTTTGTAATAAACTGTTTCTAACAATAATTAGTAACTAACAGTTAATAATAATAAAAGAACATTGAAAACAACTAAGGAATGCACCCAGTAGTGAACTCTGGTTTTGCACACACACACATACTCACATACACATGCACTCATGTACAGAGATATATATACACACATAAACACATATGAATTATCTACCCCATCATTGAACAAACTTTTACACACACACACAAGGGAGAGAAGAGACCAGGACACAGGCACACCTGACATCTCAATCCTGAGTTTTAGCCTTCAGCATTGTGAGAAAATACATTCCTGTAGTTTGACACATCCAGTCTGTATTACTGTGCTGCAGGCGACTTAGAAGTCTAGCTGGAACAGTAAGGCTCCACTACTGCAAACAGAACAGGAATGCGGATGTTGTTCCAAGCTGAATAAGTACCAAACCCAGAGATCAGATGACTTCCTGGGATGAAAGCCAGCTTCCTTTTGCTGTTTCTCCAGCCACTGGTCAGCAAACGCCTTCTTCCTGTTCTACACTTAGTTTTCTAACTTCCCTCCTGCAACAGGGCAGATAGTTCTAGAACAAAATCAAAAGTGAGAATGCTAAGGTTGCCACTCTCACTTCCTCTCACCATCCAGCCAGAACTTCTTTGAGTAGAATACTTGCAGAGGGGCACCCACTGGGAGAGAAGAGGCAGGTGCCCCAGAGACTGTGCCCTGCCACCAGTTACAGTTCGTCATGCTTTCTCACAGCCTCCACTGGTTGCAGAAAATGCCAGGATGATGCCTTCCTTGCTCCTAGCTGTGATCATGGCTTTGTTCCTCTCTTGCCTGAGACCTGAAAGCGTGGATGCCTGCACAGAGGTAAGTGCCTTAATTGGCTCCTTTCCTGCTAGCGTCCCTTGTTTCTCAAAACTATCACCAGCTCAGAGCTTCCTGCTGTGTGTTCTGGTTCGTTTGTTTTGTACAAAGGAGTTAGACTAACCAAGAACTTGAGAAGCTGCGGGAACAAAAAGACTCCGTGTTAACAGGGCAGGAACAGGCAGCAACTTATGTCTTGTTCTATGTACGACTTCTGAGTCATGATTAGAGACTTGAAATTAGTAAAAACTGGTTTAAAGTCATTGTTCTGTGACTTGCCTGAGTGACATCAAAGACGTTACTGAACCTCTCTGTGGTCAATTTTCACATTATAAAAGAATTACAGTGCTCACTTGAGGAATTTAAGGTGGCTGTTAATATCAGGCCTTTCTGTGAAACTCTGGACACTCAGCTTTTAGTGGTCATTATCCTTCCCTTCCCAACTAATACGAAAGTGGCTGTCATTTCCCTCTCTTAAGAAACAACTTTGAGGGGTGGAGCGGTGGCTCAGTTGCTGCCAAGATTAAGGACCTGCGTTCTGTCCCTAAGCCCTACATGGTGGCAGCAGAGAATCAAGTCCTTTACAATTGCCTCTGCCTTTGCAGGTGTGTGCCTTTATGAGCACACAGACAAATGAGTAAATGGAACAATTTTTTTTTTTTTAATGAAAGAATTTCCAAAAACTTGAAAGAATTTTCTAGCTTGGATTTCAGGATTCTGCAACTAATTCTAGAAGATAAAATATGGGAAGGAAGAAAGGTCAGAGGCAGAGAGACAGAGACAAAGTAATGTTGAGCATCAGCTAAGGCAGTGACTCACTTCTTGGTGAAACCCGGATTAGTTAGTAATCTGAGTCATGACTAACTCTTGTTTTCTCACTGCACAGACCAGGCAACTATCTTAGAAGCTCACAATAGAACTGAGCAAACAAGGAAGGAATTCAGGGTGAGGTAAGCTCAGAAACTCATAAGGTAGGCTCATAAGAGAGGTATATATGGAGTTAAGACTCATGGTGTTGTCATGGGAGAAAATATTGTAGTTTATAACAATGGCTAACTCCTTGTTATCTCAGTGTGTTGCTTTCTGGTTCCTCGGTTATGCTGACAGAGATAGAATTTCCAATAGTGTCACACTGATATAAAATCATACTACCCTTGGTGCCTACTTTATTCTAGCAAAACCTCAAAGCCTGCCTGTTACTTCCATAGACTGGTCTCAGTTCCCTTGGCTTTGTCTCCAGGGATGATGACTAGTTTTCTGATTTATACGCCTTTCTATAACCACACTTACTTTCTACTTTATTTTTTTGTCATTGGTCCAGAGGCTTGGATCAATCAAATTGCTCCTTTACGTCCTTTTAATAACTTCTTAGCATCATGATGGTTGTTTTGTCCCACAAGGCCTTTTACTACTTGCTCTACCCACACCATCCCTCCTCTGGATCAGAGCTCTCTTATTGTAAAATTACAGCATCCCATTTTATAGTTTGAACTATTCCTAGTGGTCAAATTGGAAAATTAAAAATAAATGGGTGAAGTTAGTTTTAGTGTTATTTTATGTATTCAAATATAGTTCAATTACACAAATATAGAGGATAGTCAACTTGGTCTTCATACAGATACCAAGTGGGGGGGGGGGTGGTCTCAGTCATGGACTTTGGTGCCTGTTAGTGGGACACTTTACCCTAGCTGAGCTGCCATGTCGGGCCCCAGAACAAGAGGAATCTCTTAGCTCTCATGTGACTGATGAACTGAGGGGGGCTGATATGTGGGGGCCCACCACACTGGAGAAGGATAGGTGGGAGATGGGGTAGAGGATGGGAGGGTAGGACCAGGAGGGGAGTAGGGAGGAGACTGTGATTGAGATGTAACTTGAATTAATAAATAAATGGTAAAAAAAAGAATATATATTTTGTTCGATTTTTGGTACAAAACATTAGGTATTCACCAATGTTTTATGTTTACCATACATTGTGATTTATCCTAAGCATGTTCCATGTTCCATAGCTGTGTGTACCTTAAAACTAACCCTGGAATGTGGGGCTTTGATTTCAGGATTTATTTTTTTCACTCTATATAGATGTCTGTGTAAGTGTCTCCTCCTCAGAGTGGATTTTCTTGATTGCCTCATGTAGATCTCTGCCTTTAGCCTCTCCATATGCTTTTTCATTGATCATATCATTTTTTTTACTTTAATCTTTTAAAAAATTATTTAATCTTCTCTTTGTGTAGACTTCACAAGAAGATAAGATTATTGCTGGGTTTATCATATGCCATCAGTACTTCTCAGTGGTTCTCGACCTCCATAATGATGGGACCCTTTAATATAGTTCCTTGGATTGTGGTGACCCCAATAATAAAATTATTTTTGTTGCTACTTCATAACTATAGTTTTGCCACTGTTTTGACTCATTATGTAACTATCTGATATGCAGGATATCTGATATGTGACTCCTGTGAGAGGATCATTTGGCTCCCAAATGGGTCGCAATGCACTGGTTGAGAACAACTGGCCTATAGTATAATAGGTCTTCAGTTTGTATATGTGAAGCAAACTAAAAGACGGCTGCTGGACAAGATCTTATGCCCTTGTGTTCTGGCTGTGGTTTCCCCATGACTTCAGGCTCTCCTCCCTTGTCTGTTGCTAGGCAGTTTGTCTGAACTTGTTCCCACACCCTACTTGCTTATCTCCTTTTCTCCTTATGACATACCAATTGTTTTTCCTTTTCCATACATGTAGATTTTGTACACCTTTCACATTCAGGATCTAGAATCTGGGTCTACCTTTGCAGCCCTTGTAGATCATGTTTATGGTGCTTCTCTGTTAGCTGATTTTATGAATTCAATGCCAGCTGAAACCCTATAGCATGTATTTTTATACTGCCCATGGTCCTTAGCAGACAAAGCCTACCATTTGGCTTAAGCAGACCTCTATTCCATCAGTTACACAATGTTTGTCATTCACTCATCCAACAATGTCTACGGACCATTGATAGGTCACCATGCACCTTTCTGAGTCTTGGAGACAAAGTAGCAAACAAAATCATCAGAGCGTCAAAACTCATGGTCCAGTTCATCAAGTGAACAACATTTGTAAAATAATTATGTTGGTGACACAAAATTACCTGATGATCAAAATCTGTTATGGAAATGAAAAACGGTGAGAGAAGAATTTCTGCCTGGTACCTGACACTGTTAGAAACGTTGTCTTCAAGGATACTATGATGAATACCATTTAAGCAGACAAGTGTGAAAGGGGCCAATATATGTATGAATCCTCTGACTGTTTGTATACCACCCCATCTCTTTTATTTTCTTCATCTTTAAAAGATCTTTTGAAGATTAGGATAAAATACATAATATGTAAGCAAAATGCTAATATGCAGCAAAGGAATCAATAATAGCCTATGATAATCAACATTAATATTTATCACTTTCATTATAGCAAACTTTGAGATTAGCTCTGATCTCATTAAGTCCTTTGAGAATTACATTGCTTTTAAATAAGTGAAAAGAAAACTCACTGGGTTAAACAAAACATTTTGCTGGAAGAAATCATATAATTATGAAATTAGGTGGAAGGTTATGTTATAGGGTTTACAATAAATGTAAGAAAATAGATAAATTAAGTGGAGACCATGACAGCACAAAGCACTTGACCCTGATTCCAGTTTTTCACCACTGGAATCCACGCATTCTAAAACTACCTCTGATTCGTGAACCAGGTCGGTAAACTCAATGAGCCAAAGAAGAGAATGTAACTGTCAAAAATAGGATGGTAGCTAGGAAATGTCTGGTCGTCTTTATTAGTACTCTTCATGTGGTTATAAATAATGAGGATAAGTAAATAGAATGGCAATAGTTTTGCATGAAACTGTACAAAAAATACATGATTTTTACATAAAACTAGTAAAGTTCAATGAAAATATTATAGAAACAAACCAGCTAACAAAGAAGTAAACAAAAACTTTGTCCCACTCTCAGAATTCCTTAGTTCTTTGTATAGAGTTGAGGACTTCTGGGGGTTTTATCTCATCCATGTCTAGCTGTACTCCTTGCTCAGCTTGTATTTCAGCAGTTGTATTAGTGAGACTTTATGGGTATAGCTTTTGATTTTATTAGAAAACATAATAGCTCAGTAGACTTCCTGAACTTTTGGCTCTTATAATCTTTCAGCCCCATTTTCTGCAATGACCCTTGAGCCTTAGGTGTGGGACTTGTGTTGTAAATGTATCCCTTGGGACTGGGCTCAAGAATTCTGCATTTTGATTGGTTGTGCTTTTCTGTAATGGTCTCTGTTTATTTAGTGGGAGAAATCATCTTCCCCAGGAAAGAACATACCAATTGGTTACCAAAAAAACAAATGGTCATCCCTGAAAACATACATACGAATAATATATAAATTGACCAGGTTGTATTTGTATATGTAGGATTAATTTATATGCATATTCATATATGTATGTAAAAACAATTAATGAGAAATGATGTCATGGATTTGAAAGAGAGAAAAGAAGAGGGGGTAAGGGAGAAATTGAATGGAGGAAATGGAAAGGAGAAATTGTATAATAATAATCTTAAAAATAAAAAAAATTAAAAAGCTACTTTGTACCAAGTGACACAGAACATCTGTCATGAAACCAAGGTTTTCAGACATTAGAGTCCTTTAACACCTGATTCTATTGTTCCTCATTTAATAATAATTTTGTACTAGTAGAAGGTTAGCATATTGAGAATTCAGAGGGTTTTTTATTTTTAATTTATAAAATAAGAATTTTATGGACATGAAGTAATAGATGAGTCAGTGGAAAAGGATGGATGCGATGATGTACACCTGTAACATCAGCACTTGTGTGGTGGAGGCAGGTAGATCAGGAGTTCAATGTCATCTTTGTCTGTATAGAAAAGTTAAGGGCAGACTGGACTAAATGAGACCATGTTTCAAACAAAATGAGTGAATGGATAAATGAATGGAATGTTGGCCTGCATGAGAGTTTCACCACCCTATTATTTGCGTTTAAGGGAGACTGGAAACACATACAGTTGGAAACATACATTTATTGTGTAATATTTACAGGTAGTTCCTAATATTACCTACCAATGCATGGATCAGAATCTCAACAAAATTCCTGACAACATCCCCTCTTCAGCCAAGAACTTAGATCTGAGCTTCAACCCCCTGAAGATCCTACAAAGCTATAGCTTCTCCAATTTTTCAGAACTTCAGTTGGTGGATTTATCCAGGTAATGAATGAGCTCTTACATACTGCACAAAGTCAGTTATTCTTATATCATTGAAATCTTGGCTCAGAAAACTTATTTGTTTCAAAGTCAACTTCCTTCGGTTATCCACTCAGCAGATGTACACTTGCTGTAGATCCTTGAAGAAGTTGCTTTTATTCACCAGGTTTCAGTTTGGTGGACAGCTAGATAAGAATACCTAAGCACAGCTCTAACTTTTACATTAGTTTAAATCATTTAATTATATATTTATAGAACACATCCTGTATGTTGTACCCTAAGCTATAGAACAAGAATTTACATATACATAACCATACTCCTAGTTATTAAACAGGATTAATATCCTCTTTAGTGAGTTAATAAATTAAAGTCTTGTCCTCATTATTGGACACATAGCATAAATCCAACAAACGCTAACCAACTCTTATACTGTGCTTAGCAACAGTAAATAATAAAATATGTGCAAATAAAAGCAACAAGTTGTATTGTTTAGAAAAGGAGGTGTTTTGTTATGTGTAGGAGAGAATCAGGATTTTAGACCTGAGTAGGTACAGAAGATGACTAAAATGTTGAAATTAGAATAGAGAATAGAGGATGACAAAAACACTAACTCAGGACAATGATGCCAAGGTCTAAGAAAAGCATCTGCTATGAGCAAGAAACAGTTGCTAACTTTTTATTTTTTTGATTTAGAGCATTGAAACATTTTTTTTGGAACACACAAACTTTTACCCAGTGTTTTAGGAGGGATGTTAAATTTTTTTTATTGATGAAGTTTGTTCTTTGACAGTTTCCTACATCTGTGTAGTGCATTATGCCCCTCTTGTCCTCACCCACACTTAATTCCCTCTGACTGCTGCTAGCCCTGACTCCTTCCAGGTCCCATATTTTATTCAGACCTTGTTTATTGAATGACTCACTGATTTTAATCAGGTTCTCTGTGCGACCACAGATTTAGAACTACCAATTGGAGCTAGTGAGCTCAACCATTTAATAAACAACTAAATCCAATGACTTTCTCTCCCCAAGAATATACAGTTGAGCAGGGAGGAAATATTCCCATGGTAACCTCCCTGATCCATGAATTTTTGTCGGCAGGTCCAGTACAGGTAACCATAGCGGCTGTGAGATAATGTTTGCGATGACTGTGTTATTCCCCACAGATAGTGCCTTCTGTCCCTGTCCTCTGCCTGTTACATTCCTATCTGCTCCCTGTTCATCAATGTTCCCCTGACTCTTATAGCGGATATTATAAATGTCCATTTCAGGGCTGAGCACAGAACTATCTTTTGCTTCTAGCAACTTGTACATCTAAGAATATCTGCTTTCACTACTGTTTGCTATAAAGAGAAGTGACATTTGTTAATGGCTATATATATAATTATTTAGACAGTAGTCTAGTACCATGCTAATTTAACTAAACCACAATAATAACTGCCTTCTTTGCACACCTAACATCAGTGCCATGTTTTTTAATGTTTTCTCTAATTGATGTTTTTAATCAGGTTAGCAATACCAATACTGGATAACCTTCTGTGGTATGGTACAAATATCTAATCCAAGAAAGGTTTGTTGCCCCTAGAATAGTTATGCCTGCATTTCACCAATGGACACATCTTGCCTGATAGGTTAGTGTTACAGTTCATAGGGTTCATAGCTGGATGAGGCCATTAATGACTCTTCTCTCCCAGCAGCCTCCATGGGATTTTCCTGCTGAAAGATAGCCAGCAGGGAAGGAAGTTTCCAGCTTAGCTTTGCATCAGTGGGTAGTAATGATCAGGGGCATCCTTCAATTTTGAGGAAAATAAAGGACCTGTTTTCTTGGAATGTGTGTAAAACTACAGAAATATTTCACATGTTTTTATTCTAAAGTTTCTTGATGAAGATCAAGATTATGGTATTAAAAGTATCCTATCAAATAGTCATTACTGTCAAAATCTTAGCAACTACCCAATATATTATAATCTTTACTTGGACATTGATACAGGGTTACTACAAAATGGGAGGACACATATGTGGGAAGAAGCAGAATAGAGCCCATTTTTCCTCCAATATTTACAACCCTGTGACCTGTTGCATGTAACTTTTACCAAGTCTCAGTTTTTACTCCTACTAAATGAAAATGATAAACTCCCCTGTATTGTTATTAAATGATATATGTATTAAAATGATTTAGTGAGTTTTACAAGTGTAAAAAATGATCTTATAATCATTTTATTAGATTGTACCTTTTAGTTTTCCCAGGAAGATTTGAAAAAAACTGAGACAAGAAAGTAAACAATAACATAATAGCATTTTCTTAATAATGAGAACATAGTTTCTCATTCTGTATCAGTGAGCAATGGTCTACAATACAGTGTAAGTGTAAGAATATTCCGTAAAGGCTTTGAATGTGTGCTTAGAAAGAAGTCAAGTTCTTCTTCCCTTAGCTTGCAGAATATTTTTCATATAGAAGAGCAGACAAGCTATTCCCTGTGCCTTTTCACAGGGTGATTAATGTGCAGTAACTAGACTGAGCACTTAAGAACAGTTTGTAATCGACCAGGTAGCCCTTAACCCTTATTTCTGTCTAGAAACATAAATGTATGTATGTGCTTCTTCTTATTATTATTATTATTAATTATTATTATTATTATTATTATTGTGGCTATCTACAGTAATATTGCTTACCTCAGCTGACTAAAGTCAAGCTTACATCTCTTGCTTTCAATTTCCAAGTTTCTTCACTCTATCATTTCACTTCTATAAAGTTATGAGCTTGATGTTATGAAGTAGAAACATAGAAAGGTCTTTTTGATCTTATCTTCTGTATATGGTGATATATGTGTATGGTTGTGTACTATGAAATCATAACTGAAAGGGGAAATTTGAGAAACAGTCAAACTTCATGCTTCATTTAGAACTGGGATGATGGAAACTCACAGAAAATAATGGGTTCCAAAGATCATGCAGGGAGAGAAGAAAGTAGACACACCCAGCCCTGGCTATGTCGCCTCCACATCTATTATTCTTTATATCATGCACCCATCTTTTGTCAAATTATCAATAAGTAATTAAAGGTCAGACCAAAATGGTTTTATTACCTATGAATATCTCAAAAGAATAGGAAAATTGGGGGTTACTATACAAGTTAATTGGGTTAGATTTAGAAACTACTCATTTGCTAACTGTAACTGACACACACCTGTGATGCAGTCTGTCATGCATTACTGTATGTTGGCTGCATGTGAATTCTGTTGCTACCTTGTCTATTTGAGTGCCATATATGGTACAGCTTACATTTATCTTGGAATACAAGTCAGAACATTTTATTGGGCTTGTGAGTCTCTGCTTTATTTTCAACCCACTTTCTCAATGACATTAGTTTACTCTTCCTCAGTTCCCTTGATGCCCTACAGCCGCAGAGACTGTGTTGTGGCTCCTCCATCTGTCATGCCTGCCACTGAGTATGGCTTTTGTATCTGCTGTTTACTTCACCTATTCTTCACATTCACTTGTATATACTATTCAAATTTCCACTTGAATAGTCTCAACTATGTCTACTTTCATCCCCTGAGAGAGGGTTAATTCCTTTGATGAGAACATTCATAGCCCACTTTCCTCTTCTTCCACAAAACTTACTCATGTCACCAAGTATTAACATTTACCTGTGATAATGGCAGATTTAAAATACCTAACTGCCTAACTGTCATATATGAGTAACTCCTGTAAGCATTAAAGCCATCCTTGGCACTTGGCACTTATGTGCAATTATTTGTGTCTTTGAAATTGACTTTCACCAGTCATGGTGAAAGTTATTATGACTAACAACTAACAATCACTCATACTGTCTATACCTGTATACACAATCACAACTCTGTGTGTAAAGAAATGCCTAAACTTAATCTAAAGCTAATACATATTCTATCCAACAGTCTTTATGCATCCCAGCTATTGATCTTGAATTGATTTCTTTCTGGTAGAAATCAATCTGGTAAATTTGCTGCACGACATAGCCTAATAGTTCATCACTGTAGCCAGTGTGAAAATGCTGAATCTGTATGTAGAGTTTCTTACCTGTTCATGCCATTGTCACCGGCTTTGCTTTCTGTACTTGTTGCTTCACAATAACATGACATCACAACTGTTTCTGTTATGGGGTGGCAGGGGCTGTTATGATATTATAAAGTTTTATTAAGGAAGAATACATAATTGCTGTCTATTTTCCTCATAGGTGTGAAATTGAGACAATTGAAGACAAGGCATATGATGGCTTACACAATCTCTCAACCTTGATACTGACAGGAAACCCTATCCAGAGTTTATCCCCAGGAAGTTTTTGTGGACTAGCAAGTTTAGAGAATCTGGTGGCTGTGGAGACAAAACTGGCTTCTCTAGATGGCTTCCCTATTGGACAGCTTATAACCTTAAAGAAACTCAACGTAGCTCACAATCTTATACATTCCTCCAAGTTACCTGCATATTTTTCTAATCTGGATAGCTTAGAACACTTGGACCTTTCTAATAACTATATTCAAACTATTTACCACAAAGACTTACAGGTTCTACGTGAAAATTCCCAGCTCAATCTCTCTTTAGACCTATCTTTGAACCCAATTGACTTCATTCAACCTGGAGCCTTTCAAGGAATTAGGCTCCATGAACTGACTCTAAGAAGTAATTTTCATAGCACAAATGTAATGAAAACTTGCATTCAAAACCTGGCTGGTTTGAAAGTCCATCGGTTGATCTTGGGAGAATTTAAAAATGAAAGGAGTGTAGAAAGCTTTGACAGCTCTGTCTTGGAGGGACTGTGCAATGTGATCATTGATGAGTTCCGGTTAACGTATGCAGATGAATTTTCAGATGATATTATTAGCTTCAGTTGCTTGGCAAATATTTCTTCAATGTCTTTGGCAGGCGTGCATGTAACCCACCTAAAAGATATCCCTAAACATTTCAAATGGCAATCCCTAACAGTCACTAGATGTATACTTAAGCAATTTCCACATCTAGAACTACCCTTTCTTAAAAGTTTGATTTTTACTGCCAACAAAGGGGCTACTATTTTTACAAAAGTGAATCTGACAAGTCTCAGATTTCTAGATCTCAGTGAGAATAGGCTGAGCTATTTTGGTTGCTGTTCTTCTGCTGATTTGGGAACAAACAACCTGAAGTACTTAAACCTCAGCTTCAATGGTGTCATAATTATGAGTGCAAACTTCATGGGTCTAGAAGAGCTGGAATACCTGGATTTTCAGCATTCCACTTTACAAAAGGCCACAGAATTCCCAGTGTTCTTATCCCTTGGAAAACTCCTTTATCTTGACATCTCTTACACTAATACCAAAATTGAATTTGATGGCATATTTCATGGCTTGACCAGTCTCAACACCTTAAAAATGGCTGGCAATTCATTCAAAGCCAACACACTTTCAAATGTCTTCACAAATACAACAAACTTGACATTCTTGGATATTTCTAAGTGCCAATTGCAGCAGGTATCTTGGGGGGTGTTTGACACACTCCATAGACTTCAGTTACTAAATATGAGTCACAACAACCTACTGTTTTTGGACTCATCTCATTATAAACAGCTCTACTCCCTCAAGACTTTTGATTGCAGTTTCAATCACATAGAGACATCCAAAGGAATACTGCAACATTTTCCAAAGAGTCTAGCCTTCTTAAATCTTATTAATAATTCTTTTGCTTGTACGTGTGAACATCAGAACTTCCTGCAGTGGGTCAAAGACCAGAGGCTGTTCCTGGTGAACTATGAACAAATGACATGTGCAACTCCTGTAGCGATGAAGGACTCCCTGGTTTTGGATTTCAGTAATGCCACCTGTTATATGCACAAGACAATTATCAGCGTGTCGGTGGTCACTGTGTTTGTGATATCCACTATAGCATTTCTGATCTACAAATTCTATTTTCACCTGATACTTATTGCTGGCTGTAAAAAGTACAGCAGAGGTGAAAGCATTTATGATGCATTCGTCATCTACTCAAGCCAGGATGAGGACTGGGTGAGAAATGAGTTGGTAAAGAATTTAGAAGAAGGGGTACCACCCTTTCAGCTCTGCCTTCACTACAGAGACTTTATTCCTGGTGTAGCTATCGCTGCCAACATTGTCCAGGAAGGCTTCCACAAGAGCCGGAAGGCTATTGTAGTGGTGTCTAGACATTTTCTCCTAAGCCGCTGGTGTATCTTTGAATATGAGATTGCTCAGACGTGGCAGTTCCTGAGCAGCCACTCGGGCATCATCTTCATTGTCCTGGAGAAAGTGAGTAAGTCCCTTCTGAGGCAGCAAATGGAATTGTATCGCCTTCTCAGCAGGAACACCTACCTAGAGTGGGAGGACAATGCTCTGGGGAGGCATATATTCTGGAGACGACTCAGAAAAGCCCTGTTGGATGGAAAAGCCTGGAATCCAGAGGGAACATCAGAGGAAGAAAACAATCAAAAAGAAGAAGCAACTTGGACCTGAGGAAGACAAAACTCTGGGTCCAAAACTCATTCTGTATTAAGTGTTACCACTTACAACAATTTCCGTTGTGGACAGGGACTCTGTGATGCACAAGGTACCACAAGACTGGTAACATCATGGACCTTACAGAGCAAAAGGAGGTAATACTGTGATGAAACTTCATACTTTCCAGGTGTGTGCCTTAACCAACTCAGGCAAAAAATCATAATCAAGGACGTCAACCTCTATAATATCAAACTGAAGGCTAAGGCCCAGTGAGAGCAGAAACCAGCATTATTCTTCCCTTGGCCTATTGATTATATGCTATATCACTTACTGTATTTTGACTATCTTAGAGAAGTTCAGGTAGTTTCCACTGAACTGAATGCTGGCTTACTTTCCCTTTTTTCTACCGAATGCAATTTAAATTCTACAGGCTCTTTTCTGAGTGCCCCTGATTCAGACTTCATCTTCCATTTTATATCATTTTCTTTTGTACCTAATTCTTCAAGAAACATGATAATACATGCTCACAGATATCCTAGCCATTTCTTAATATGCTGTATTTATTAAATAAAAATTCCTAATATACTTTTATTTTTATAAATTCAGTTATCATTTTTCATGCCTTTTCTATAAACTCACATCATAAATAAAGTTGCTAGCAATATGTTGGAATGCCCATATTCAACTACAATTTTTCAAGAAAGTATGTAAAATATACTCTGTCACTTTGTCACTGGGTGTCAATCTTAGATTATTACCTACTAAGTTATGGATGTCACAGAGGCAGTTTTAAAAATAATTTGGTTGATAGGGATATTTTTAATCGGGGGAGAAAAGTAGAGAGGAGTGCAGGAACAGAAATCATAACTTGGTCATATCTTCTTGATGACTCCAAAATGTAGATGTAATACCTAACTCACGTACCTAAGTAGCAACACTCGATGTGCTGCAATTGATGTTTCTTCTCAGCAAGGATGTTTTTTCGATGAGCTGGGAGTCATGAAGATCTGAGATCCTTTCCCTTCATCCTCCCCATTGTTAGGCATACTTTGTGAGATGGGTGAATGTTGGGAGTCCACATTACTGCTTTCACATTCCAATCAGCACAAACACTATATATTATGGCATGTGCACAATGGTGTGTGTGTGTATGTGTGTGCACGCGCACACACACACATGAGTTCATGTGCACACATGTGCACATTTAGGCATGGAACACTTCTATATTGTTGATTGGCATATAAATAGTATGGAGGTTTCTTGATAAAGGAAACCATACTAGAACTATTATAAGATCTAGCAATAAAGACTTCTCCAAAAATTGGATTTCCTTGTCCATTATGATAATATTCATAATATTCAAATTACAGAGACAACCCAAATGTTCACTGGCTGGTTGATGCATAGAGACCATATGCTATATACTTTCAGTGGAATGCTACTTGACTTAGGAAAGAAGGAAATCTTGCTGTTTGTGACAACATGGATAAAGATGGAGTTTCTTTAATTTAAGTGACATAAGCTAGCCAAAGAAGAAACTCAAATTCTGGGAATGTCTGATGAAGTGAAAAAGGATAGGAAGAAATGATATACAGAACAATAGAAGGAGACAAAAGAAAGTTAGGTCTATAATGTGTTCTTCATAATTTTCTTTAAAACAATCTGCTTGAAAGAGAACAGAGTTATTAGTATTAATTAAGTTTCCTTAAATTTTTAAAATTCTCTTCAACTTGGAACATAGTCATGCAGTTATTACTGTCTCATTAATGAAATGTGGTGCCCAATCAAGAATTAATCTTTCCATTTTCCTTCAGTTCAGTAAATGTCTTGTCAATCAGCCAGACAGTACACAAGAAACAAAGCGATAGCCTGGGCCCCCTTCCCACTCAGGGAAACCCCTGTGCACTCTAGCCCATTGCTTCATGCTTCAAGTTGGCAAAACAAGAAGTGAAACTGCCACAGTTCTCTATGTGGCTAATGCCATTCAGGGTTTTTTCAACTTAAACCATGAATCATTAAGCAAATACATATGCATGCATGCATTATGCACCCAGTGGTTTATTTGTTCTCTTTCCATAAAGGGCTTGGGGGAGCTTCAAATAAAGTGTACTTGAGCAATGAGGTTAATCAGAAGTAAGAAATGTAGACAGAAGAAAGAAATAAAAGATTTGAAGAATTTAACTGTGTTTTCCAGCTTTAATGCCAGACAGACTTTCTGAAATTTTGGATAGTGTGACTGTTGGAAATTTCCCAAGCTTATATTCAGAGCTTATCAGCTGTGTGACTTGGAAGTCACTTGTCTGAGAGCTAGTCACCTTAAGAATAAAATGAAGATCAATATGATAATTTTAGGCAATTAAAAAGTAATAAGTAAAAAGTTAAAGTACAAAGTAAAAAATGAGGCTTTGGGGATCAGTATTCCTCTGGGGCTTTCTCATAGGTAGTTGGAGAGAAGTTCTGAGTGGTCTTCTCAATGATAACATTTTGATCACATTTGCTTTTCCAGCTTGTAGGACCATAGAAGTTACTGTGACTAAAGTGGAAAGTTTCTTTTTGACTTGGGTTCTCGTCATATGTGTTACCTGACCTAGCTTCCTCTTGGACGGTACAGCTTTTTGAGAAATCACTATTGGATTCCTGGAAAGTCATAGGTGGACTTGAGAGGGTCCTCATTCATCTTCCTGGGTGTTTTATGGGGGAGCTGAGGGTCACATCTTACCACTACCTTTGCTTCCATAGTGTTGAGCATCATGCCTGACAAAGTAGACAGACAATAGCTTAATGCACCTTTTCTTTGTGTGATGTTGTACTCTCTGCTTCACAGTTAAGACTTTATAAAGTCCTATAGATCTTAGCTGTCAATTTAGTTTTCACAGATTTGAAATTCTCTGTCCCCCACCTGAATGGATGTCCTCAATTCTTTCCTAACTTGGTTCCTTGGCACCACATATTCCAAAATTTTGTAGGTGGGTGGAGGGGAGAGTTTTCTAACAATAGTTTTCTTTAATGGACAATTTAAAGACCTATTATCTTAATTTATGTGTGATATCTGATTAAACTCATGCTATATCAATTTGATTAACACAAAATCAAATTAGGAAAATAAGGCTTCAAGATTTTTATTAACATAGCCAAAGCATACAAGGCATTAAATGGCAGAATTAAAAATCCAAGTGACTATATCAAATAGTCAGTCTCTCTATTGTTTTCTTTATTTTATGTCAAGATTTGAATGCTATTGTTCTCTGGTTTTTTTTTTTATTTATTCATTGTGTATTATGATGAGAACTCAAAACCAAAACTTGATTATGAAGTTTGTACTAGGTGCTGGACTGAAAAGAGCTGAAAGAGGCACTGTGGAATATGAAGGTAGTGTCTGGAGTTAACAATTTCCTCTGATAACTATGGACTAAATCTCCATACTTCTCTCTTTTCTGATGCAATAAACTCCTTTCCATGAGACTTCTTCTTATGCTAATACACCCATCCAAACATCCAGGCTAATAAGACCAGCTGTTTCTGTCTTTATAGCAATTTCCCAACATTCTTCACTTGGGGATTTCTTCTGTCACATGTTTTTTAATTGGGCCTTTTTTTTTTTTTTTTAAATTTTCATTAAATGACCAAGACTTCACTAGAAATAAACTCATTGAAATCATTAAGCTGAGAGAATCTGAGAACACCGACTTTTACAATCCACCTTGATATTGAATTTAAGTTGGATTGTCTGAAGCAAGAGAGTACATCCTTTTGATGGAGTTTTCTACTGGTATCATTGTTCCTTCTTTTAGCTTTGTCAAATTGAAGAATTCCATGTATTTCAATTTTGTACCCATGATGCAAGGAATCTAGTTTGCAGATGCACTGATAATTAAGTGATTGGAGAGTTTGTCTTATATATTCCCACCATCACCCATCCTAGTTCTCAGTAAAGAAGGATGCTGCAGAGTTTTGAATGATATGCAGAGTTTGTCTTATATATTCCCACCATCACCCATCCTAGTTTTCACTAAAGAACGATGCTGGAGGGTTTGGAATAACATGCTAAAATGTGTTCCTTAACTTAATTGTTCTTCTATTCTAGCAAATGCAAAGACTAGGTCTAGGTTTAAATTATGGTTGTATTATAACTTCCCACAGTAACTGAGGACACATTTCATGTTCCAATTTCAGTTTGCTTATCTAGGCCTTAAGAGTCATTTTTCACTACCACATGGGGGCTACTATAAGGACAAAAGGAATTGTTCTGGGTGGACTTAACACAGTTCTTTACTTACCTTATTTAAGGGGCACATGCAAGAATGAGAAAGATCACAAGCCGGTCATGAAGTTGATTTAGCAGCCTGAGATACCAGAGACCTCCTAAAACAGATCTCATTCACATGGTCTCACCCAGTGAGTCATATCTCAGAAAGAATGGAAAAGCAGGCAAAGAGGGTCAGTGCACTGCAAGACATAGGGTCAAAGGCAAAGGTTCCTGTTTCCAGAGTTTATAGTTGCTGATGGTCAAATATAGCTCATTTCTTTTTTTTGGGGGGGGGGGAATGTAATTTTTTAATGTTTATTTATTCAGGTTACATCTCCATCATATTACCCTCTTTCCACCTCTCCCAGTCCTGCTCTCCCACCCTCTATCCCCTATCCCTTCCAACCCACTCCTCCAGAGTGGAGTGTCTCTACATATCAGTCCCCCACCCAAGTTCAGCAGTCATATGAGGGCCAAGAGCCTCCTCATACACTGTAGGGCCTACAAAGCATCACCACTAGGGCAAAGTGTCTCAAGGACAGGTAAAAGGTCTGTGTTCCTGTTCCCTTTGGTGCATTGGCTGTAGCATAGTTATGCTATACTATATGGCTAAAATCTGATTATAAGTGAATAGATGCCATGTGCATCCTTCTGAGCCTGGGTTAGTTCACTCAGGATGAGCTTCTCTAGTTCCATCCATTTGGCTGCAAATTGCATGATTTCAATGTTTCTGATGGCTGAGTAGTATTCCATAGTGTAGATGTACCAATTTTTAATCCATTCCTCGGTTGAGGGACATCTATTTGGGTTGTTTCCAGTTTCTAGCTATTACAAATAAGGCTTCTATGAACATAGATGAGGAAACAACCTTGTGATTTGGTGAGGAATCATTTGGATGAATATGCAGAAGTGGTATGGCTGGGTCTTGAGGTAGAGCTATTTCGAGTTTTCTAAATATATCCAGAATTATTTCCATAGTGGTTGTACAAATTTGCACTCCCACCAGCAGTGGAGGATTGTTCCCTTTCTCCACAACCTCGCCAGCATGTGTTGTCATTTGAGTTTTTGATCTTAGCCATTCTGACAGTTGTGAGATGGAATCTCAGATGAGTTGCATTTCCCTGATGATTAAGGATGATGAGCATTTCTTCAAGAGTCTCTCAGCCATTAGGGATTCCTCTTTTGTGAATTCTCTGTTTAGTTCTGTTCCCCATTTTTTTGATTGGATTGTTTGGTTTGTTGGCATTTAATTTCTTTAGTTCTTGGTTAATTTGTATATTATCCCTCTGTCAGATATGGGGTTGGTGAAGATCTTTTCCCAATCTGTAGGTTGCTATTTTGTTTGAATGACAGTGTCTTTTGCCTTACAGAAGCTTTTCAGTTTCATGAAGTCCCATTTATTGATTGTTGGTATTAGATCCTGAGCTCTTGGTGTTCTGTTCAGGAAATGGCACCTGTGCTGATGAGTTTGAGGGTTTTCCCCACTTTCTCTTCTAACAGATTTAGTGTGTCAGGCTTTATGTTAAGATCTTTGATCCACTTGGACTTAAGTTTGTGCAAGGTGATAAGTATGGGTCTAATTTCATTCTTTTACATGTCGACATCCAGTTAGACCAGCACCATTTGCTGAAGATGCTGTCCTTGTTCCATTGTATGGTTTTGGCTTCTCTGTCAAATATTAATTGACCATAAGTGTGTGGGTCCATTTCTGGATCTTCAATTCGATTCCATTGATCCACTGGTCTGTTTCTATACCAGTACCTTGTTGTTTTTATTACTATTGCTCTGTAGTACAGCTTGAAATCTGGGGTGGTGATACCTTCAGATGTTGATTTTTTTTAATTGTACTGGATTTATTTAGCTATTCTGGGTTTTTTGTTATTCCATATGAAGTTGAAAATTACTTTTTCAAGGTCTATAAAGAACTGTGGTGGTATTTTGATGGGAATTGCATTGAATCTGTATTTGCCTTTGCAGGAAGACCATTTTTATTATGTTGATCCTACCTATCTATGAGCATGGGAGATCTTTCAATCTTCTGATGTCCTCTTCGATTGCCTCCTTCAAGGACTTGAAGTTCTTGTCATACAGGTCTTTCACTTGCTTGGTTAGAGTTACCCCTAGGTATTTTATATTGTTTGTGGCTATTGTGAAGGGAGTTATTTACCTAATTTCATTCTCAGCCCATTTATTTTTGTATAAAGGAGGGCTTCTCATTTTTTTTAATTAATTTTTTATCCATCACCTTGCTGAAGATGTTTATCAGCTGTAAGAGTTCTCTGGTGTGGCATTTAGAAGATGGAAAGATCTCCTATGCTCATGGATAGGTAGGATCAACATAATAAAAATGGCTATTCTACCAAAAGCAATATATAGATTCAATGCAATTCCTATCAAAATACCAACACAATTCTTTATAGATGTGGAAAAGGCTATACTCAACTTCATATGGAACAACAAAAAGCCCAGAATAGCTAAATCAATCCTGTACAATAAAAAAGCATCTGGAGGTATCACCATCCCAGATTTCAAGCTGTACTACAGAGCAATACTAATAAAAACAGCATGGTACTGGTATAGAAACAGACCAGTGGATCAATGGAATCGAATTGAAGACCCAAACATGGACCCACACACCTATGGCCAACTAATCTTTGACAAAGAAGCCAAAACCGCACAATGGAAGAAGGACAGCATCTTCAACAAATGGTGCTGGTCCAACTGGATGTCCACTTGCAAAAGAATGAAATTAGACCCATACCTATCACCTTGTACAAAACTTAATTCCAAGTGGATCAAAGACCTTAACATAAGGCCAGCCACACTAAAGATACTAGAAGAAAAAGTAGGAGAAACCCTCGAACTCATTGGCACAGGTGACAACTTCCTGAACAGAACACCAACAGCTCAGGACCTGAGATCAACAATCAATAAATGGGACCTCATGAAACTGAAAAGCTTCTGTAAGGCAAAAGACACAGTCATGAGAACAAAATGGCAACCAACAGACTGGGAGAAAATCTTCACAACCCCACATCTGATAGAGGGCTATTATCTAAAATCTACAAAGAACTCAAGAAACTAAATGCCAAGAAACCAAATAGTCCAATCAAAAAATGGGAGACGGAGCTAAATAGAGAATTCACAAAGGAGGAATCCCTAATGGCCGAGAGTCACCTGAAGAAATGCTCAACATCCTTAATCATCAGAGAAATGCAACTCAAGACAACCCTGAGATTCCATCTCACACCTGTCAGAATGGCTAAGATAAAGAGCTCAAATGATAGCGCATGCTGGCGAGGGTGTGGAGAAAGGGGAACCCTACTCCATTGCTGGTGGGAGTGCAGACTTGTGCAACCACTATGGAGGTCTGTCTGGAGATATCTTAGAAACCTTGGAATAACTTTGCCTCAGGACCCAGCCATACCACTTCTGGGTATACACCCAAAGGACACCTCACGGAGACATAGGGAAGTCTCCTCATCTATGTTCATAGCAGCCTTATTTGTAATAGCTAGAAACTGGAAACAACCCAGATGTCCCTCAACTGAAGAATGGATTAAAAAATTGTGGTACATCTATACAATGGAATAGTACTCAGCTATAAGAAACAATGAAATCATGCAATTTTAACCAAATGGATGGATCTAGAGAAGCTCACCTGAGTGAGCTAACCCAGACTCAGAAGGATGCACATGGCATCTATTCACTTATAGTAGGATTTTAGCTATATCGTACAGGATATCTGTACTACAACCAACACACCAAAAGGAACATGGACATAAATTTTTTTTTCATTTCTTTTTCTTTTTCCTTTCCCTTTTTTTCTCTTTCTTTTTCCTCTCTTTTCTTGTTGTTGTTCTTTGTTTCTGTGGGTTTGTGTGTCTGTTGGTCTTTTTTTTTAGTTTTCCCCCCGTAGCAAGGAGACACCTTTCACTGGCAGTACTGCCTCGTAGGCCCCCCCGTGTATGAAGAGGCTCTCGGCCCTCATATGACTCCTGATCTGTGGTGAGAGACTGGTTTGCAGGGACCCTCCACCCCAGAGGATCAAGATGGAAGGTTCAAGGGGTAGAGCATGGGAGGGTGGGGCTGGGAAGCAGGAAAAGAGGACAATATGTCAAGGATGTAACCTGTAACAACAAACAAATAAATTTACTAATTAAAAAAAAGCAGGTAACAACGTTAAAACACTGTAAATAAAATAAAGGACACAGCCATTCAACCTGGTTTTATGAACCTCCAAGTGTCGAAAAAACGTAGAGCTAAGGTAAAATACAGGAGAAATGTGGTGTTAACCCATGCCTTTAACTTCAGCAGAGACAGGAGGAGCACCATAGAGTTAGTGGACTTATAAATTCTAGAGTTACACGGAAAAGGGTGGTGAGGGTACACACCCTTAATCCCATCATTCAAGAAGAGTACACCCTTAACCCCAACACACTAGAGACAGAAACAGGCAGATATCAGAGCTCAAGGTCAGCCTGATACAAAACAAACTCTAAATAGAGAAAAACTTCGATCCAGGAGTGGTGGAACACATCTTTAATCCCCTCAGATGGGAACCACAGGTCTCGGATACCAATAATTAGAATGCAGAGACACACACATAGGATTTGGAAGGACCTAAGTTTAAAAGCTACTTACAAAAGGCCCACACAATACAAACAAATTGTCCTTCGAGATCTCAAAATATATACACTAAAGCTGGTTTAGCTCCAAAATAACAAAATAATTTCTTCTTTAAACCAGATTGAAAGATAACACTTTATATATTGTCAAAAAACAAATTTGCTTCAGGAGAAATATTACCTACTCCCACCAAAAAAAAAAAAAAAAAAAAAAAAAGAGGGCGATTGTCCCTGAGTGAGGATTAGGGCAGGGCTCTGTTCTTATCTTTCCAGGAGAATCAAAGCATCCATTCAAGGAACCCAGGGACAACTGGACAACGGAAACCTCAGCAGAAATCAGAATCAGACACCAAAAGAAGACTAGTGACCCAGATGATTCAGCCTGACAGACTCCCTCAATAGCTGTCTCCATCAAAAGCCTACAACCACAACAACTCAATATCGCTAAGACCGTTCAGCTCTACACAATGCCCCAGCCAAAACCTCAGTAAAGCCTGGAAGTTCAGCTTCTGCCTACAAATTCCTTAGATCATCTAAACAGCTGAGAACAGAAGGACTGAATATAAAAGGATTGTATTAACATTTTTAACCATTTTTCCATTTTGGTATGGGCCCCAAACAGGTTTACTACGACCCAAATCTGCAGGAAGTCATTTTAAGAGAGCAACGTCCCATACCCAGAGGGTGGGGAGGGTGTTTCTCAGCCCCCCCCCCTTTTTTGGTTATTTGAAGGACAACTGAAAACTCTGTTATTTAGGGGAAGAGATTAGAAGTTGTTAAATGGTCCTGTTTAATGGGTTTTGGAGGTTAGACCCAGGGTATTCCTTCTTTCCCTTTTCTGTATCCTTCTTTATCTCCTATGTAGGAATGCACGGACTTGAGAAAAAATTGAGACATAGACATAGCACAGGAAGGACCAAGAAGAAGGGTCAGATTATTGAATATGCCCTTATACCTTTGCATATTGATACAAAATTAGTAGTATATTGGGCTAAAGTGGTATTGACCATTGTTTATTGTGCAAAAATAATATTGTATTGGTCTACGTTGGTATTGATATTTGTATATTGATACAAAATTAAGATTATAGTTGGCCACAATGATATTGACCCTTGTATATGGACCCAATATTAAGATTGTATTGGGCTGCATAGACATTGATCTTTGTATATTGATACAAAATTAAGAGTAGATTTAGCCACATTTGAATAGATCTTTGTATATTGACACAAAAATAAAGGTAAAGCTTCCTAATGGTATCGTACCTAGAGATACTTAAAAATGAAATGTGAAGCTCTGGCCTCTTGATACCAACCGTCTTAAACTGTTTAGGATAGTTAAGAAAAACAAACTCCTAGTCATGCATGCATGTCACCTTGTTAGCTACTAAGACAGTCTATCACAGATATTCTCTAAGCTACTCAGTAATCAAGTTGTTAAGAGACAAGCAACATTTGCTTATCTAAATACAAGAGATAGATAGGGCATCTACAAAAACCCCAAGAGATCTGCAGAATATGGCATTCAAAGATGTGGTCTTAAATTAAGATTTTTTTTTGATATCGTGACATATCAGCTCCTGACAGCACCCCGTATTCTACTCCAAGTAGAAGAAAAGCATCGAAGAATCTCCAGTGTGAGATGGTTCAATTAGTGGCAAGCCTATCTCTTGGCATGTAAAAACTCCTTGCTTCAACTGCAGACAGACTGCTGTCCAAAAAGGACAAAACTTGGTAGCAGGGAAGTCGACAGCCTAGCTCTGCCAAGACAGGGTAGGTTAGTCCTTAATAATCCCTGCTCTACAATAAATGTCTGTCAGAGAAATAGGACCAAAAGGCTGAAGACTGATGCTGGAATGTATGGAGATAAAATGGGAACTGTCCAGGTAGTCACTGGTTTGTCATTTCTTAGTATTGGAAGCTGCAGGCCCTGCACTTCCTATATAATCAGATATATTTATCCTTCTCAGCTCTCTGAGGTGATTGAAGAATAGACAGCTTGAGTCTCATAGCTAAATTTTGAGTTGTTTAGGAATCAAGAGGGCGTTCTAGATCTAAGAAGATGGTTATAATAGTGATGCAAGTTAGTATGAAAGCTAAGTCAGTTATAGAACTTTAAACTCATGGAGATGGTTAGATGGTAGAAGGTTAAAGTCAGGGGCCAAATATGTATTAACTGGACATTGGGAAGGTATACTGGGCCATTTAACTCTCATAAATGTGGCATATTTAATTCTGCTGTTTTGTATAGAATTTACTGTTATAAGAGAAAGAACCATTTGTTGGATTGAAAAGGGAAGCTGTTGGGGGGAATGAGGGTGGAAGGGTGGGACAGGAAGGGGGAATAGGGAAGGGTTTGTGACTGAGATGTAACTTGAAGAAAAAAAAATAAAGTACTTATATATAAAAAAAAGAGTTCTCTGGTGCAATTGTTGGGATTGCTTATGTATACTATCATATTGTCTGCAAATAGGAATAATTTGGCTTCTTTGTTTCCAATTTGTATCCCATTGATCCCCTTTAGATGTCTTATTGATCTAGCAAAATTTCAGTACTATGTTGAAGAGATATGGCAACAGTGGGCATCCTTGTCTTGTCTCTGAGTTTAGAGGAAATGCTTTAAGTTTCTTTCCATTTAATTTGATGCTGGTGAGTGGCTTGCTGTATATCGCCTTTATTATTTCTAGGTATGGTCCTTGTATGCCTATTCTCTCCAGGACTTTTAGAATGAAGAGATGTTGGATTTTGTCAAACACCTATCCAGCATCTAGCAAGATGATCATGTGTTTTTTTTTTTTTCTTTCAGCTTGTTTATGTGGCGAATTACATTGATGGATTTTCATATGTTGAACCATCCCTGCATTCCTGGGATGAAGCTTACTTGATCATGGTGTATGATACTTTTGATGTGTTCTTGGATTTGGTTTGCCAGTATTTTATTAAATATTTTTTCATCTATGTTCATGATGGAGATTGGTCTGAAGTTCTCTTTATTTGTTGGGTCTTTGTGTGGTTTAGGAATCAGTGTGACTGTGGCCTCATAGAATGAGTTTGGCAATGTTCCTTCTGTTTCTATTTTGTGGAAGAGTTTGAAGAGTATTGGTATTAGCTCTTCTTTGAAGGTCTGGTAGAATTCTGTGCTGAAACCATCTGGCCCTGGGCTTTTTTGGTTGGGAGATTTTTAATGACTGTTTCTATTTCCTTTGGGTTATATGGCTGTTTAATCTGCTCACCTGATCTTGATTTATCTTTGGTAGGTGGAATCTATCAAGAAAATTGTTCATTTTGCTTAGGTTTCCAAATATGGTGGAGTACAGATTTTTAAAGTAGGATATAAAGATTCTCTGGATTTCCTCAATGTCTATTGTTATTTTTCCCTTTTCATTTCTAATTTTGTTGATTTGAGTTTTTTCCTCTGTTTTTTAGTTAATTTGGCTAAGGATTTGTCTATTTTGTTGATTTTCTCAAAGAACCAACCCTTGTTTTCATTGATTTTTTGAATTGCTCTTTTTGTTTCAAAGTTGTTGATTTCAGCCCTAAGTTTGATGATTTCCTGCCTTCTGCTCCTCCTGGGAGTGTTTGCTTCTTTTTTTTTTTTCCAGTTCTTCCAGTTCTGCTGTTAATTTGCTAATATTTCTAATGAAATAGGAGCTTAGTGCCCTGGGAATTTGCTTCAGGGTGGAAAGTGAGATACACTTCTGGTTCTATAATTATGTAGGTGATCTCTGGATAGTCCCTGAAGTGCTTAGAGACCCAGGTTCTAGCACATAAAATGGGCAATAGCATCCTAATAGTGTTCACTTGGCCAAAATGCAAGAATGAATGCCCAGTGGGAATGGATAACCTGTCCTGCATCACACATCTTATAATGTATTAAAAATCATAATAATAAATTCTATCTACCAAACACATGAGACGTACCTCAGATTGTTTTAATGTAATAACATAAATTTCCTATGATGCAGATCTTAGTAACCTTGTCATTCACATACAATGAAACTAAGAGCAAGGAGTGAATTCTTCATTTGAAAGGAGCAGAGTCCAAGTTGGCCTGATTTCCAGGGCTGCCAATTTTCTACCACACAGCAGCCTGCTGCAGTGTTCTGAGCTCTTTTGCTGGAGGTTGTTAGAACACTAATGGGAGAATCATCTGGACAAGGTCAGAAACTCCAGTACCATCGAGAAATTGAAGGTTTCAAAGACAGAGCATATGACTTTCCTTGATTTCTATGGAAATGAAGATGGTTCTTCTTGTGACAGTGCTAAGTGATGAGACTGAGTGCAAATGTGATTTTTGGCACAAACTGTCCTGTTCTAATAGTGTTGATTATAATTATAAAATAATGTGTTTCTGAAAGGCTCTAGCAATTCTGGGAATGACAATAAGAGTTAAAAAACAATGTGGTATTTATGTGAGAAATGTTTTGTAGAAAATTAAACCTGTGCTTAGGAGAGAGGATTGTGTTGTTTGTACCTAACTATCACACTGTGTAATTAAATCAAAGCCAGTCAGTTACCAATTTGAGTTCTTGTCTTACAAGAGCAATATTGTGTCACCTATGACAAACAATATTTAACTGATCAGGAATGACCTAGCAAGACTTGTTACCCAAATCTTGTTTCTCTGTCTTCTCAGGGTCCAGAAAGAAGATGGAATTGCCTAGTCAGTTTACCCCAAGTTATGAATTAGCTTTGTCTGTAGTGTAAGGCCTTTCTTAGAGGTCATCAGTAAGGAATAAGTTTTCTGTTTAAGAGATTTTATAGGAGATATTATCTAGAAATAAGTGAAGAATTCAATGTTGGAGAAGCTATCTTGACATCCTTTCCTAGGAGGGAAAACAAATTCCTCCTTCGAAAGTTGAGAAAACCTTCGATGTCCTAAGACCTCGATGGCAGAAAAAAAAGTATGCAGTATAATTTTGTATGCATGTGTGTCTCTTTCAAAATAATATCTATCATAACATCTTCTCCCAACCATAATTTGTGTTTTATTTTCATCAGGAAGTTTAAAACAGATCTTGCAAAGGAAGTCATAAAAATAGGAATATGTCAAGATGGCAAAGTTTACGAGGCTGAAGAATCACTTGATGATTTTGGCTCTATTTAATTATATTTGTCAATTTGTATGCTTCTGCTTTCATTATCTTTCTTGTTAGAAATTTTGGTTGAGAATCAGAGCTTAGGGATCTATTTTTAAATGTTCTATATGCAATTTTAAGTATAAACAGACCTGGGAATGACTACTTTTATCAAATACAGAGGACAATATACCATGTTTAATACAGCCATGGGTTCTGTCATTGAGATTTACTGCAAAGATTCATGAGAGTCAAAGCAAGGTCAACAGAATATAACATATGACTATTTTTGTAATAAAAAGGAGGTGTCTTACTTATCTGATGATTTCATTCTTTTACACAGTTTAGTTGATTCTTCCCAATCCTATCAGAACAGACTCATGGAGAAGAATCTGTTCAGTTTGATCTGAACTTCCTACATCCATTTAGAAGTTATACGCTGACAGCCATTTATTTCTCCTTGTTTCTACATAGTATGTTGTCTTCTTCATCCGCTTCGGTAGTTGAGATGCAAAATGGACTTGGATCAGACAAACATTATGATTTATCATGAATTCTCAGAGGCATCTTTTGACAGCTTTAATGTACCAGTTTATCAGCCTCAAACATATCAAGGCTAACTTACTTCCCATTTTTAAACAGAGTATTCAACTTGTCACTGACTTATACAGATGCAACAAATGGTTTTCTCTGTAAAATCCCAGGCTCTCCTGTACAGACTTCTCACATAATTGTCAGCCTTCCCAGGAATTCCTTTTCATTCCTGTTGAGGGGAGGTAAGGCAGTGAGCACTAACAGCTAAAATCCAATCATTTGGACCTTTAAACTATCAACCCTGAGTCTTCTGGAGGAGTCTATGACTCCCCAGTGGGAAGGAAATGCATGCTGGAGAAACTTACTACTTGCAGAAAAAGCTTTTGTAATGAAATGTGGGGATGAACCTTTGGTTAATGCTGTGCTCAGTTCACTGCAGGACCCTGCTGAGCCTTTACTCTTCACAGTTGTCTGCAGCATTGACTGCGGCCTGAGAGCCAGCACTACTATGGGTAGAAAGCACTCTATTCTGTCATTCACTGAATCAGGGGCTGTCAATTGTGGAGTTCAGGATTGATGCAGATTGGCCACTGGCAGACTCCCTCTGAGATTAAGTATCACACCTGCAGAACGACACACTGAGGTAGGACCACTACTGTGCAGGGTGTGGTTTTGCCTGTAAATAAGATTGGTGTATTTTTTTAATGGTTATGTGCTTGTTAATTCTACTAATGATGATTTATGACTGGTAAATGATGACTTCTATAAAAATACATATGTGTTTATAATGTGAGTTTTCTAGAGGGCAAAAATTGAAAGTGCATCACATTGATGCAGATGCTATAAAAATTTGAAGGTATCACTAGTGAAATCACCAAAGGGAAAGAAGCTAGACACTGTAAGGGCTGATGTTTGAGTTACCCTTCTTAAATTCCTGCAAGCTCACCTCTGCAAAAAAGTCTCCTCATCTGTAAAAATCCAAGGATGAAGTAACTCCCATAATACCATTCAGCAGTTAGAGTGTTAACTCTTCTGCCATGTGCCTGTTTGCTGTCAGTAAATGTGGTTCTAACACCCCATGACAGTACACAAAGAATAGAAGAGACTTTCATTAAGTAGTGACATATTCAAGCATTAATAATTTTCCCTCTTTCTTCAGTTCCTGGAAAAGATTTAACTAAGGTCAGTTGATTGGTAGACAAAGTACTATGGAACCAGGAGTCAAGGTGGTTGGCTGGTGAACTGGTGTAACCAGAGATAACTTGCTAACAAAGGCAGGTTCCTAGATCTCTTGATCAAATGTTCTGATTCCTTGTCTACAATGTGAAAGTATTTATATAGCCATATGTGGGGCAGCTCTGAGAGTCAAATAAGACCGAGGATTCAGGAACATTCAGCCGAGTCCAACTGAAATGCTGTAAATGAAATGTACCTTTTTTTGCCAAATTGTGAAATCCAGAAAATACCTTCCATTGTACATATGCATTTTAAAAAGCTTGTAAATTAATCATCTGCATCATTTTTCAAGATTATCTTACAGTTCAGTCATTTTAATAATTGGCTATTTTGAATAATATTAAGGAGAGAAATGCAATTTGCCTAAATCTGAGCACATCTTGGGCTAATACTTGCAGTTATCCTTGTTTCCCACATTTGACATTTAAAGTGATACATCACAGGCTCCTACATTGCTAGCTATGGAAGCATCATCTGACCCCTTGTGCCTTTCACCATCTGTGAATTTTTGTCAACTCAGAGTAAACTCTGCATAAATTTCACCGTTGGAGATTAGTGATAGCAGAGGGCTCTGTTCCCTCTTTCTTCCTGCTTTATTTTTTTAAAAGCCATCTTAGTGAACAGCAACATCCACTGTCAGGTGTCTTCCAATCCCGGTTCTAGGAGCCTCCTAAGGTTTGCATTGCTGTGATTCCTGCAAAGGGGTTTCTTTACAATAGGCCAGGATGTGAAGCACTGCTGCTAACACCCATTCCCTTTCACACCACCATATCTACCCTTCTTCCCCTCTCCATTTTGATAGTTATATCAGGGAGGTCTTAGTTGTTTTGACTCCTGTGCTATGGGCTCTGGAGTAGAGATTTCTGGGGGGGGGGGGAGGATTTATTTCATCTTGACTTTTGTGTTTGAGTTATTTTTAATATTTTCCTGTAAATATTTTGAAATATTTTCCTTGTAGTGAAATGGATTACAGGGTCATTTTCTAATTCAAAGCAGGATATGTAGGAATAAAATGTACAATTCTCAGATTAAAGTTATTTCCTACAAGCTAAACTCTTTGAGTATTTCATGGAGAAATAAAGTGTTCTATACCAAGATTAAAAAAAAAAAAAAAGCCATGGAATCCAGGGACAACTGGACAACGGAAACCTCAGCAGAAAACAGATCAGACACCAAAGAAGACGAGTGGCCCAGATGATCCCGCCTTGCAGACTTCTTCAATAGCAGTTTCCTCAAAAGTCTACAACCACAACAACTCAAAATCGCTAAGATCGTTCAGCTCCACAGACTGCTTCAGCCAGATCTTCAGTAAAGTTCTGAAGATCAGCTTCTGTCTATGAACTTCTTAGGACATCTAAATAGCTGAGCACAAAAGGACTGAACATCAAATGATTCTATTAGCATTTTTAACCATTTTTCCACTGTTATTTGGGCCCCAAACAGGTTTACTATGCCCCTAATCAGCAGGAAGTCATTTTAAGAGAACAACGTCCCATCCCCAGAAGGTGGGGAGGGTGTTCCCCCAACTTTGGTTATTTGATAGATAATAGAAAATTTTGTTATTTAGGGAAAAAGACTACAAGCTGTTAAATGGTCTTGTTAAATGGGTTTTGGAGGTTAGACCCAGGGACTTCTCTCTTTTTCTTTTCTGTATCCTTCTTTGTCTCCTATATAGGAGTGAACAGACTTGAGAAAAATGGGACATAGACATAGTACAGGAAAGATCAAGAAAAAAGGACAGATTATTGAATATGGCCTTATACCTTTGTATACTGATACAAAATTAATATTATATTTGGCTAAATTGGTATTGATCATTGTATATTAATGCAAAATTAAGATTGTATAGGGCTACATCAGTATTGATCTTTGTATATTGATACAAAGTTAAGATTATATTTGGTCACAATGGTATTGACCCTTGTATATTGATGTAAAATTAAGATTGTTTTGGGCTACATTGGTATTGATCTTTGTATATTGATACAAAATTAAGGGTAACGCTTCTTAAAGGTATTGTTCGTAGTAATACTTAAAAATGAAATGTCAAGTTTTGACCTCTTGCTACCAACCGACATAAACTGTTTAGGATAATTAAGAAACGGAAACTAATAGTCATGAAAATGTGTCATTTTGTTAGTTACTATGACAGTCTATCACAGTTATTTTCTAAGCTACTCAGAAATCAAGTTGCTAAGAAACAAGCAATATTTGCTTATCTAAATATAAGAGATAGATAGGGCATCTTCAAAAACCTCAAGAGATCTGCAGAATATGGCATTCAAAGATGTTTTCTTAACTTAAGATTTTTTGATATCGAGACATGTCAGCTCCTGACAGCACCCCCTATTCTACTCCAAGTAGAAGATGAGCATCGAAGAATCTCCAGTGGGAGATGATTAAATTGGTGGTAAGCCTTTCTCTTGGCAAGAAAAACCCCTTGCTTCAACTGTAGACAGACTTCTGTCCAAAAAGGACAAAACTTGGAAGCAGGTAAGTCGACAGCCTAGCTCTGCCAAGCCAGGGTAGGTAAGTCCTTCACAATTCCTGCTCTACAATCAATGTCTGCCAGAGAAATGGGGCCAAATGGCTGAAGATTGATGCTGTAATGTATGGAGAGAAAATGGGAACTGTCCAGGCAGCCACTGGTATGTCATTTCTTAGTTTTGGAAGCTGCAGGCCCTGCACTTCCTATATAATCAGATATATTTATCCCTCTCAGGTCTCTGAGGTGGTTGAAGAATAGATAGCTAGAGTCTCATAGTTAAATTTTGAGTTGTTTAGGAATCAAGAGGATGTTCTGGATCTAAGAAAATATTTTTAAAATTATGAGACAAGTTAGTATGAAAGCTGAGTTAGATATAGAACTTTAAACTCATGGAGATGGTTAGATAGTAGAATGTTAAAGTCAGGTGCCAAATACATATGGACTGGACATTGGGAATGTATGTTAAGCCATATAACTCTTATAATTGTGGCCTATTTATTTCTGTTGTTTTGTATTGTAATTATAGTTATAAGAAAAAGAACCATTATTTGGACTGAAAGGGAGAGCTGTTGGGGGGAAAAAGAAATACCTTAAACTAAAAAAAAAAAAAAAAGAAGGGAAGAGGATGGGGGGTTGAGGGGGAGGAGGGTGGAAGGGTGGGACTGGAGGGGGGAAGTAGGGAGGGAATTGTGATTGAGATGTAACTTGAAGAAATAAAAAATAAATTATTTAAAAAAGCCATCTATAATTGCCCAAGCTATGGAAAGTACACATAGGCCTAGGCCAGGCTTCCAGGACTCATAGGAACTTACCAATGTCCTATTTGCGTCACGGCATGTGGCCTCAGTCACTCCTCCTCTTCACCTGCTCTGTGTTCCTCTTTGTGCCATTTCCTCTGCTCTGGCAGCTCTCTTGTCCAATAACCAAAGTTCAGTTATGTTCTCTGTCCACCTGCCACCACCATCTTCTTTTCTTTATATTTTCTTTTCCTGATTACATTTATTTAGTGTTATATGTGTATGTACATGTGCACACATTCATGTGCAGATCAAAGCCCACTTGTAGAGATCAGAGGATAACAGTACAGCTTATGTGGGTTGGTTTTCTCCTTCCACCTTATGGTTTCCAGGGATCAAATTCTGGTTGTCAGGCCTGGTAGCAAGCACCTTTACCTTGTGAGCCATGTGTCTTACCCACTTCACAATTCTGTGAACACTAAATTAGTTCTTGCTTAGTTATCATTCATCTCTGTCTCTACAACTTCCTCTTCTGTTTCTCTCCTATTAACCTTACCCCAAAAGCATGAGAATTCCAACTTCCCCACTTGTTGGTGCTTATTCTCTCTTTGCACTTTTCATTCTCTTTCTGTTTTTGAACTCCAGTAACCTTTTCTGCATGGGATAACTTATGTGCATTTTATTTCAGTATGTTGGAAAGGATAATTTTATCTCCAGGAATCAAACAGGTCTATGTTGATTCCATGTGTAACAGTATCTGTTTTGTTCCCTCTCCTCCAAATACAGATAATATCTACCCTTCAGCTTTGTTAGCTAACAAATGTGCTGATATTAAGTTGTTCACTTTTTTCTTCCTAGAACGTTTTCCTCAATTTACACTTCTGGTGTAAATCTACCATTTATGGAGATTATTTGTTGCTAGAACCATACAAGATGCATGCAGAGGCAGAGACAAATGTCAAAATCATGTTTCCAAGTTTTATAGCGATTAGATCATTTTCACCCCCCAACCTCCCCCCCCACACACACACACATACTCACACACACTCATGGACAGTCCATATGTACATATGTATTATGTTAACATGAAGGCTGTAGGTGAAGTAAATAAAGAGTACTTAGGATGTTTTATTAGAACTGAACATACGGGGGCTGGAGAGATGGCTCAGCGGTTAAGAGCACTGCCTAGTGCTCTTCCAAAGGTCCTGAGTTCAATTCCCAGCAACCACATGGTGGCTCACAACCATCCACAATGTGATCTGGTGCCCTCTTCTGGAATGCAGGTGTACATGCAGATAGAGCACACATATGCATAAAATAAATAAAATAAATCTTTAAAAAAAAAAAAAAAAAGAACTGAACATACTATAATGATAGCTATGCATATAGACTCTGACAGAATAAGAAAGGCAATCTTTAACCTAAAGAATACCATAAGTAAAAAGAATAAATCTGAGAAAAGGCAAGCTGATACATGTTCATAACACAGAGCTAATAGAGATTACAATATTAATAGTTGTGTAGCTGCCAATACTTGTTTGATATCTAACTCTGACAATCATTTATCTCTACGCTGTCTTCATTTGCTAACCTCTCACTAAAGGATAATATATTCAACATTTACTCAAGGACACAACAGAAGGAATAAGGAGTCACTCACAAACACTAACATTTTTGGTGTGCTAATTTTGAGAAATGTGGAAAATATAACATGAATAAAATAAGATTTACCATTAAGTCCACTTTTGGGGGGCCCAAGTTTGAGGACGAGTGACTTCTTATCTTGGTGTTGATATGAACTGGCTGTGTGACATTGAGGAAATTCTAAATCAGATTTGAAGTAATGTGAGCTATTTGTTTTACTTTAAAGACTTTCTGCGAATTGAGTAACCCCACCCTTTTCAGAAATAGACAAACATTCTGGACTCTTACAACACCAGAGCTGGAGAGTCAATGTTGTAAAGAATGTCTCATTGCCTGTGATGTTGCTGGTATTGGGTAATGGCGTGGCACAATATTTCTCTTCCCTTTTTTCTGCTTCAAGTGCAAAGGTTCATGACATGGCCGTTGTACTTTTCTAGAGTAGAAAATGCTATTAAACAGAATGCATAACGTAGAAATCTTATGGCACCATTCCTGCAAACAGGGTTTTTTTTTCTTCCATTTTTAAAGTGGTACTCCAAATGGGAAAAGGTACAGAGAGATGAAACAATTATCTCCTGTCACAGAGAAATGTGAGTTATCTGCAGGGACAATATAAAAACTCTAGAAAATTAAATAATCTTGACAATAGGTACACTGCCACAACAGACTTGAGCTGACCTCTCAGATCTCTCTCAACTAGCTTTTTATTCTTTCTTATGTCCTGAGGACAGTGAGAGGCATGGTGTGTATCCAAGTGAAATCTTGCCATTCCTGTGCTGTGATGCTGATCTTGAGTAAAGGAGACACTGAGCAGTAACAGTGCTGATGACAGCAGTGGCAGTTAAATGGCATCAGCACTACCATTGCCCCTAATAACAGTAGGAAAGCGTGGAAATGGAGGACAGGGGTGGAAAAGGGTAAATCACCTAGAAGAGTTCTACTTAATCTGTTTTCTGTCTGTTTGTTTTGTTTTTGTTTTTTTGTGATTCAGGTGTTTTTAAAGACCTAACATTTATGAACATCTCTATTAAGCTGCTTCAGAACATTTATTCTTCATTATTTCCAAAATGGGGTTTCTTCTCCAACCATAAAATATCAGAAGTAATAACAAAATTTATTAAATCTATTAATACTCAATAATTAGGTCTCTGAGTAGTTGCAGTGTACAAAGCACATTGTTACTTGTTTTTTTTAAATATTTATTTATTAATTCAGGTTACATCTCCATCACAGTGTCCTCTTTCCACCCCTCCAAGTCCTGCCCTCCCACCCTCTACCCCCTATTCCTTCCATACCACACCTGTGGAGTGCAGTGTCCCTAAATAACAGTCCCCTGCCCCAGTTCAGCAGTCATATGAGGGCCAAGAGCCTCCTCACACACTGGGGGCCTACAAGGCAGTCCCACTGGGGTGAAGTGTCTCATTGACAGGAAACAAAGTCTATGTTCATGTTCCCTTTGATGCATTGGTTGTAGTATAGATATCCTGTACTATATGGCTAAAACACTATTATAAGTGAATAGATGCCATGTGCATCATTTTGAGTCTGGGTTAGCTCACTCAGGATGAGCTTCTCTACTTCCATCCATTTGGCTGCAAATTGCAGTATTTCATTGTTTCTGAAGGCTGAGTAGTATTCCATTATGTAGATGTGTCATAGTTTTTAATCCATTCCTTGGTTGAGGGACATCTGGGTTGTTTCCAGTTTCTAGTTATTACAAATGAGGCTGTTATGAACATAGATGAGGGAATTTCCTAGGGATTTGGTGAGGAATCATTTGGATGTATACCCAGAAGTGGTATAGCTGGGTCTTGAGGTAAAGCTACTCCAAGTTTTCTAAGGTATCACCAGATCGACCTCTATACTGGTTGTACAAGCTTGCACTACCACGAGCAATGGAGGAGTGTTCCCCTTTCTCAGCAACCTCCCCAGAATGTGCTATCATTTGAGTTTTTGATCTTAGCCATTCTGAAAGGTGTGAGATGGAATCTCAGAGTCATGTCTTGAGTTGCATTTCTCTAATGATTAAGGATGCTGAGCATTTCTTCAAGTGTCTTTCAGCCATTAGGGATTCCTCCTTTGTGAATTCTGTGTTTAGCTCTGTTCCCCATTTTTTGATTGGATTATTTGGTTTCTTGGCATTTAATTTCTTGATTTCTTTGTATATTTTGGATATTAGCCCTCTGTCAGAATGGGGTTGGTCAAGATTTTTCACCAATCTGTAGGTTGCCATTTTGTTCAAATGACAGCGTCTATTGCCTTATTGAACATTTTCAGTTTCATGAGGTCCCATTTATTGATTGTTGGTCTTAGATCCTGAGCTGTTGGTGTTCTGCTCAGGAAATGGCACCTTTGCCGATGAGTTCGAGGGTTTTCCCCACTTTCTCTTCTAATAGATTTAGTGTTTCAGGCCTTATGTTAAGGTCTTTGATTCACCTGGACTTAAGTTTTGTGCAAAGTGATAAGTATGGGTCTAATTTAATTCATTTACATGTCAACATCCAGTTAGACCAGCACAATTTGCTAAAGATGCTGTCCTTGTTCCATTGAACAGTTAGGTGTATGGGTTCATTTCTGGGTCTTAAATTTGATTTCATTTATCCACTGGTCTGTTTCTATACCAGTACCATGCTGTTTTTATTACTATTGTTCTGTAGTACAGCTTGAAATCTGGGATGGTGATACTTCCAGATTTGTTTTTATTGCACAGGATTGATTTAGCTCTTTTGGGTTTTTTGTTATTCCATATGAAGTTGAGAATTGCTTTTTCCCTTTTTCCAGGTCTATAAAGAATTGTGGTGGTATTTTGATAGCAATTGCATTGAATCTGTATATTGCTTTTGGCAGAATGGCCATTTTTATTATATTGATCCTACCTATTCATGAGCATGGCCTTTCAATCTTCTGATGGCCTCTTCAATTTCTTTCTTCAAGGACTTGAAGTTCTTGTCATACAGGTCTTTCACTTCCTTGGTTAGAGTTACCTCCAGGTATTTTATATTGTCTGTGGCTATGATAAAGGGTGTTGTTTCACTAATTTCATTCTCAGTTCATTTATTTTTGTATAAGTAAGGGCTTCTTATTTTTATAATTAATTTTGTATTATAATTTTGTATTATAAACACCTCCCTGAAGGTGTTTATCAGCTGTAAGACTGCTCTGGTGGAATTTTTGGGGTCGCTTATGTGTGTGTATATATATATATATACTATCATATCGTCTGCAAAAGGGGATAATTTGACTTCTTTGCTTCCAATTTGTATCCCCTTGATCCTGTTTATATTCTTATTGATTTAGAAAGATTCCAGTAGTATGTTGAAGAGATATGGCGACAGTGGGCATCTTTGCCTTGTCCCTGAGTTTAGAGGAAATGCTTTAAGTTTCTTTCCATTTAATTTGATGCTGGTGACTGGCTTGCTGTATATTGCCTTTATTATTTCTAGGTATGGTCCTTGTATGTCCATTCCCCACAGGACTTTTAGCATGAAGTGGTATTAGATTTTGTCAAATCCTTTTTCAGTGTCTAGTGAGATGATCATCTGGTTTTTTTTTAATAATTTATTTTTTATTTCTTCAAGTTATATCTCAATCACAATCCCCTCCCTACTCCCCCCTCCAGTCCCACCCTTCCACCCTCCTCCCCCTCAGCCCCACCATCCTCTTCCCTT
>CAJQZJ010000275.1:459798-494209 GCA_907164525.1 Lophiomys imhausi | reverse complement strand
TTTTCCCCCCAACAGCTCTCCCTTTCAGTCCAAATAATGGTTCTTTTTCTTATAACTATAAATACAATACAAAACAACAGAAATAAATAGGCCACGATTATAAGAGTTATATGGCTTAGCATACATTCCCAATGTCCAGTCCATATGTATTTGGCACCTGACTTTAACATTCTACTATCTAACCATCTCCATGAGTTTAAAGTTCTATATCTAACTCTGCTTTCATACTAACTTGTCTCATAATTTTAAAAATATCTTCTTAGATCCAGAACACCCTCTTGATTCCTAAACAACTCAAAATTTAACTATGAGACTCTAGCTATCTGTTCTTCAACCACCTCAGAGACCTGAGAGGGATAAATATATCTGATTATATAGGAAGTGCAGGGCCTGCAGCTTCCAAAACTAAAAAATGACATACCAGTGGCTGCCTGGACAGTTCCCATTTTCTCTCCATACATTACAGCATCAATCTTCAGCCATTTGGCCCCATTGATCATCTGGTTTTTATCTTTCATCTTGTTTATGTGGTGAATTATGTTGATGGATTTTCTTATGTTGAATCATCCCTGTGTTCCTGGGATGAAGCCTACATGATCATAGTGTATGATTCTTTTGATGTGTTCTTGGATTTGGTTTGTCAGTATTTTATTAAGTATATTTGGTCTGAACGTCTCTTTCTTTGTTGGGTCTTTGTGTGGTTTAGGAATCATTGTAACTGTGGTCTTATAGAATGAGTTTGGCAGTGTTCCTTCTGATTCTAGTTTGTGGAAGAGTTTGAAGAGTATTGGTATTAGCTCTTTTTTGAAGGTCGGTTAGTATTCTGTGCTGAAGCCATCTGGCCCTGGGTTTTTTTTTTTTTTTTTTTTTTTTTGGTTGGGAGATTTTTAATTACTGTTTCTATTTCCCTAGGGGTTATAGGACTGTTTAATTTGTTAACCTGATCTTGATTTAGCTTCAGTAGGTGGAATCTATCAAGAAAATTGTCCATTTCACTTGGGTTTTCAAATTTGGTAGAGTATAGATTTTTAAAGTAGGACCTAAAGATTCTCTGGATTTCCTCAATGTCTCTTGTTATTTCTCCCTTTTCATTTCTGATTTTGTTTATTTGGTTTTTTTCCCTCTGCCTTTTAGTTAATTTGGCTAAGGGTTTGCCTATTTTGTTGATTTTCTCATAGAACCAACTCTTGGTTTCATTGATTCTTTGTATTGTTTTTTTTTGTTTTGTTTTGTTTTTTGTCTAAGTTGTTGATTTCAGCTCTAAGTTTGATGATTTCTGCCTTCTGATCCTCTTCGGAGCATTTGCTTCTTTTTTTTTTCAATTCTTCCAGTTCAGCTGTTAATTCAGTAATATGATCTATGACAATTTTCATTTTGAAAGCACTTAGTGCTATGACCTTTCCTTGTAGCACTGCTTTCATTGTGTCCCATAGGTTTGGGTATGTTGTGCCTTTATTTTCTTGGGATTTTAAGAAGTCTTTGATTTCCTTCTTTATTTCTTCCTTGACCAGTCATCCAGTTAAGAGTTGTTCAGTTTCCATGAGTGTGTAGGCTTTCTGTAATTTCTGTTGTTGTTTAAGTCCAGCTTTAATCCATGGTGGTCTGATAAGATAGAAGGGGTTATTTCAATTTTATTGTGTCTGTTGAGGGATGCTTTGTGTCCAACCTATGGTCAATTTTGGAGATGGTTCCATGTGGTGCTGAGAAAAATGTGTGTTTCTTGTGTTTAGGTGAAATGTTCTGTAGATATCTGTTAGGTCCATTTGGTTCATGACCTCTGTTAGACTCATTATTTCTCTATTTGGTTTCTATCTTGATGACCTGTCCATTGTTGTGAGTGGGGTACTGAAGTCTCCCACTACTAATGTGTTGGGATCGATGTGTGGTTTAAGTTTTAGAAGAGTTTCTTTTACAAATGTAGGTGCCCTTGTATTTTGGATATAGATATTCAATATTGAGATGTCATCTTGCTGAATATTTCCTTTAACGTGTATGTAGTGGCCTTCTCTATCTTTTTTGATTGATTTCTGTTGAAAGTCAATTTTATTTGATTTTAAGAGGCCACTCCAGCCTGCCTCCTGGGTCCATTTGCTTGGAAAACCTTTTCCCAGCCCTTTACTCTTAGGTGGCATCTATGTTTGTTAGTGAGATGCATTTCTTGTATGCAGCAAAATGATAGGTCTTGTTTATGGATCTATTCTGTAAGCCTGTGTCTTTTTATTGGAGAGCTGAGTTCATTGATGTTGATGGATATTAATGACCAAAGGTTGTCATTTCCTATTATTTTGGAGTAGGTGGTAGATGTGTATTTCTTTTAGTTTAGCTGCAGTGGAGTTTTTTGCTTCCTCTGTTTTGGGTATGGTTATCTTTTCTGGATTGGAATTTTCCTCTCAAAATCTTCTGTAGGACTGAATTTGTAGGTAGATACTGTTTAAATTTTATTTTGTCATGGAATATCCTGTTTTTGCCATCTATGTTGATAGAGAGTTTTGCTGGGTATAGTAGTCTAGCTGGGCACCTATGTTCTCTCAGGGCTTGTAGGAAGTCTGCCCAGTCCCTTCTGGCTTTAAAGTTTCTGAGGAGAAGTCAGGTGTAATTCTGATGGGTCTGCCATTATACGTTACTTGATCTTTTTCTCTTATAGCTTTTAATATTCTTTCTTTGTTCTGTACATTTGGAGTTTCAATTATTATTTGGTAGAGGAGTTTCATTTCTGATCTAATCTGTTTGGTGTTCTGTATGCCTCTTGGAATTTTATTGGCATCTCTCTTTAGGTTTGGAAAGTTTTCTTCTATGATTTTGTTGACGATGTTTCCTGGACCTTGAATTTGGGAGTCTTCTCTTTCCTCTATGCCTATAATTCTTAGGTTCTGTGTTTTCATTGAGTCCTTGATTTCTTGGATGTTATGGGTGAGAACTTTTTTAGATTTCTCATTTTCTTTGGTTGTTGTACTGATTTCTTCCATTGAATCTTCCACGCCTAAGATCCAGTCTTCCATCTCTTGTATTCTATTTTTGATACTCATGTCTGTGGTTCCTGTTCTCTTCCCTTGATTCTCCATTTCCACTCTTATCTCTGTTTGTGCTTTCTTTATTGCTTCTACTTCCAATTTCAAGTCTTGAACCATTTTATTCATTTTATATGTTTCCTGTTTCAATTTGCTTGACTTTGTCTGCATATCTCTCAAATCTTTCAAATCATTGATTGCCTTGTCTCTTTCCTGTTCATGTTGGGCTGCATTGGTTTGGAGGTCTCTAATGGTATTCTCCAATGTTTTTATTTGTAAAATTATAATTCCTTGTATTCTTTCACTATTTTAATTTCTTCTTGAAAGGACTCCATCATTTTCCTAAGTATAGATTTGTCATCATTTTCATGTATTTCGGCTGTGGTGGGATGTTCTGGGCTTGCTGTGTTAACATCCTTGAATTTCGTTTTAGTCATATTTCCCTGATTTTTGACAATTTTGTTCTTTCACTGACCTTTAGCCATCTGGTTGCCCTAAGCTGATTGCTTATGATGTCTTCTGGACTGTTTCAGTGGCACTGCCTGCCCTCTTTAGGCAGACCTGTGGGAGACTGTATGGGTGCAAGAAGACCAGCCCTCTGCCCTGTCTGAGGGCAATGTTCTTCCAAGTGATTGTATATCCAGTAGAGGGACCTATCTGCCCAACATCTTTCTGGGTAAGCCCAGATATGATTTTTTGCCTCCCTGCTAGCTGCTGCGTGGCTTTTGCCCACTTCTGTGGCAGGGTCCATGCTAGGTCCCTGGTCTGTGTTCCATGCCAGTGGCCTCTGCTCTGTACCCTAGACCACTGCCCCACGCAGCAGGTCTATGCTTTGGACCGGAGTCTGTGTTTCTTGCCACTAACCTCTGCTTGGGCCCCTAGACTGTGCCTGGAGCCATTGATCTCTGCTTTGTCCATTCACTGGCTTTTTTAGTGGCTCTTTCCCACTTCTACAGCTTGTTCCTGGGACTGGGTTCCGTGCCACTACATGCTGTACTCCATACTCCCTGCTGCTTGGGTCCCTGCTACACTGCTCCTTTAGATCTGGGTTCTGCACAGCATTGCCTGGGTCCATGCAGCCTGGGTCTGCACAGAGCTGGTCCCTGCTGAGCTGCTCTCTGCTGCCTGGGAGTGTCTGAAGGTCCCAGGAGGGACCCCCACTAGTCTCTGGGTTCGCTAGGTGTGACCCTGCAGGTTCATACTTCTCAGGATGTTGCTTGGCTTGTTTATATTTTGGTGATGTTGTAGCTATTTTCCCCCAGAGCTGAAAATGTGTCCCTGCTGACTGCTGCCATCTTGGATCCCCCTCCCCCTGTTAGGTGTTTTATACATATCATTGTTTTTAACGACGTGACAAACCCTTGAGATAGGTGTTGTTAGTCACCTCACTTGGTAGAGGAGAAAATCAAGGTAGAGGCAGGTTGATCTGATTTGTCCAAATGATTTTGTCAATATATATTAGCCAGTAAGATGTAATATGGAAACATGTGTGTGTCTAATTGTAGAGTCTGTGTTGTCATACTTTAGCTAGTCTTATTGCTTCACCTTTGGCAAGACTCTTGACATTTCTCACCTGGGAAGTGAGAAATGCTATATGGATGTACACAGAGATTTCTTACTCTGAACTGCATAGGAGATGGTTTCCATAGGCTCTGGAAGAAACTTTCCAGTATCTTGAGCTACTATAATATAGGTGTTTTAATGAAACAAGACATATGGAATACAATCAATACTGTGCCTACACCTACATAAAATTTAAAATTCTGAAAGTACTGGAATAAAACATAGGGGAAGTGTTGCTCCAGAGGCATTGCAGGTGCGGCTGCTTTGTCACATATACATGAGTATGTGGCACAGAAGATAGAGGCTATTGTATGCTCAGTGTTCTGACCTATGAACATCTGAATGATTAGTAGCCTAATATTCCCGAAAAAAGTTAGCCTGCGACTACCACAAGTCTGGTGCCAGGGGCCTGGACTAGGAGCTAGCTTAAGACTACCACCAGTCCCATTCCAGGAGGCCTGGACAGGCTCCCAGGACAGGAAACAGCCCTGAGACCATAAGAACCCACCTGGTACCATGGGCCTCAGGTGGGAATGAGCTTAAAAAAAACACTCACAAGGGGCCATTTGGGTGGGACAGGAGAGGAGTGAAGCCAAGACAATCACCAGAGCAGCACCGTAGGGTCTGGACAGGGACTTAGCCTGAAATGGCCACCAATTGGGTACTGCACAGGACTAGGGGAGGGCAGACTATGCCCAAGATTACCCTTATCTGCTGCCATAATACACGATCAGGGTATAGCACTCCTCAGATTACACAAGACTATCAGATACCACAGGCACCATGAAGAGGAGCAAATAAGTGGTGGAGAAATGGAAGAGAAAAAGAAACAGAAATATGTGGGCACAGTGAAGGGAGTCAGAACTGGAGACTTGAGGGTAATGAGGAACAGCCTGAAATGAGTAGCCAGTGATGTCATTTGAGACCATGATGGAGTCTGACCTATACTTCCACCAAAGGTCACATCTGAGTCCATGGTCCTGCAGCAGCATAGGTCTGTTACCACCAAAGAATAGGTGGGTGTACCTGGTCAGGGTTGCCACCCAGGGACATGTTGTTGTGTGAGGGTTGTTCATAACTGGAACCCCTCACCTCAGCATCATGGGAGAGCTGGCTTTGGAGGGATGAGAGCAGGAGAACTGAATCCTCCCCTAGCCAGCTTCAGTGGTTGGAAAAGCAAATCCCACACATTGTGGGAGTACTGGGTGACCTGCCCCTGAGAACACAAGTGTTGGAAAGCTGGCCCCACCACTTGCCTGCCCTGAAATGACATGGGCGAGAGAAAGAGATGCCTCCTCTTTCACTCCTTGCCACTTATGGCAAGCATGAGTGTTGAGGGAAGGTCTAATATTGTTTCTGATACATTGAATTCAATGCTGAGATCTGGTTACCGCCCCTTCTGAGGCATTCTCTTGATTGGTTAATAAAAGTCGCTTATGGCCAATTAGCTGGGCAGAAAGAGTATAGGAAGGCGGGACTTCCTCAGATCAGCACAGGAACTCTGGGCACACATAGACAATCGATCCTTTCTGCCAGGAGACACAGAAGGGACAGTGGTCTGGAGAAGGCTGGAAGGTATTCACAGGCACATGGTGGTTTGGGGTTAACTTAGAGTAGCTAATTGAGAGTCTGCCCATCTAAGGGCTAAGCATTAAAACATTAAAGGTCTTGGTGTGTTTAATTATTGGGAAAAATACTGTGGACTCTTATAGGCCCTCAGTCCAAGCAGTCCCGGGCTGTTGGATTCCCAGACTCCCCTTGAGCCTAGTCGAATCTCCCGACTAATTAATTAATAACTTAATTAATTAATTAATTAATTAATTAATTTGCAGTTTTCACAAGAGGGCTGGCCTGGAGACATCTTCAGACCAGAACTAGCCCTGCCCTTCACCTGCTTTAGCATTCAGGAGAGCAGGCCCTGAACTTCCCATGGGCAGCACAGTAGAGCAGACTCTGGATGGAGATTGAGGGTGCACAGCCCTGAGGGCATGGTTATGGGAGAGCCAGCACTGCCTTTTGGGCTTGGGCAAAGGAAAGATGCCCTACCCCACCTTTGTCCCTTGGCACTTATGCAAGAGTCATGAGAGTGGTAGAACTGGCCATGACGCTCACAACTGCAACACTCAGGAGAGTGGGCCCTGCACCTTACCTGGGCAGCAGGGTAGACCTGTCCCTGGTTGTGGAGGTTGCCAGTGAGCCGACCTGAGTACATGAGAACCAGAAAACTGGCCAGCTGACAAGCTCAAATACTTCTCAGGCCCAGGTCCAGGGCTTTGAACTGGCCCACCTCAACATCTACCTATTGATGAACTGCGAGAATGCATGAAAGGGCCAGTCATAGAGACCCAAAATTACAGGATCTCCATGACACAGGACAACAACAAGATGTCTGAGAGCAATCCCAGTGAGGTTCCAATATCGTTAGAATAACAGAACCCAGAGTTCTCATACCAGAATAACAAGTCATTGCAATGAACATTGGTAAGCAAAGAAGTGTGGGCAATCACTATGGGACACACTGTGATACACTATAGCTTATAGGATGGTATTTCTTTTTTCTCTGTTGGAGGGTGTTTGCAAGGTGGAGGGTGGGTACAAGAGAAGGAAGAGATGACTGGGATTGCGGTCTCTGATGTGAAATTCACAAAGAACCAATGAAAAGTTTTTAAAAAAACTTAGGGGAGGTATTTTAAGATATTGATACAGGCAATGATTTTCTACATAAGACACTACAAACATAGGAAATAAAAATAAATAAATAAAAGCATAACATCAAACTGCAAAGCTTGAGGAAAGTAAACAATACAATGAAGAGAAACTCTAGAAATTGGAGAAAATATTTGCTAATTATTCATGTTTCAAAAGGGTAATATATAATAATATATTCATGTACATTAAAATATAATTATAAATCCAAATCACTCAATTAAGAACAGGCAAAAGATTTTTTAAATAAACTTTTCAAAATAAGCACAGATGGTCAATAAAAGAATGATAATGTGTTTAGTGTCAGTAGGCACGAGGGAATGAAAACTGTGTTGAGATTGTATTTCATTCTTGTTAGCATGGATGTCATCAAAGATGAAACTAAAGTAAAATAACAACAAATATAACAAAACCCAAAAATTCTCCAAAAACTGAAACAAACCACCAAAAAACAAATGAGGTAATGAGGTGAAGAGATAATTTCAATCCTGTTAAGAATGCCAGTTAACTTTCTTACTATAAAATCAGTATAGGATTCCTCAAAAAACAAACAAACAAAAACCAGCCTAAAATCAGACTATCAAATGACTTCTTTAAACCATTCTTTGTAATATATCTAAAAGAATCTAAGCATGCATTCCATAGAGACTCCTGCATATCCATGTTTATTGTGACTCTAACACAACAACCTAGTATAGAGCCATCTAGATGTCCATCAGGAATGAATGGATAAAGAAAACATGGTATACAAACAAAATGCAGTATTAGTCAGTTATAAATAGGAATAAGATCTTGTCATATGCAGTGGAATTCATAGAATTGGAGAAAACCATGTTAGGTACAATAAGCCAGGCAGAGAAAGACAATGTATTTTATTTCTTTCTTATAAGTAGAAAGTAAAAATTAAACTAAAAATATGATGTGTAAGTTGAACAACTACTAAGAATTGGAAAGTGCTTGGGGATACAGGGTATGTAAGAAGAAAGCTGAAAGGACAGAGTCAGTTCACGCAGTGCATTTCACACATAGAGATACCACAGTAAATCCCACTAATACTTTTAACCAAAAAAGAAAAAAATTAAAAACATACACACACAAAACAAAACAAAACAAAAGTTGTTTTGCTTACTTTGTCTATCTCTAATTTTATCCACTGTCCTACAAATGATGGAGCTTAATTTTTGGTATTTGGAAGAAAACTCCTTTGTGTTTGCTTCTCCCATTATTTTTCTCTCTTGCTCTGATACTGGACATTGTAGAAAGTGTTTTATGTGCTTTTTCTCACATGTATCTCTTACATTTTATACAGCTGAAGAAATGCTTTTCTATATAACATGAAAGCAAAAACAGTCTAAAAGAACAAAATAAATAAAGGGGGAGGAGAAAAACAGGGGAGGTTTAGAGGATATAAGCTAGATATGTTCAGCATGCAATATATATATGTGCAGTGTATACATATATATGCATTATACACATGCATCATATGTCCTATGTAATACAATAATAGGGATTGTAAGAACATTGCAGTGGCATTTTACTATGTTTATAATAAATGAGAAATTGGATTAAATAAAAAGCAATAGTTTTTATCTTTACCAGTGATGAAGGTGGGGTGGACAGAATGAATTGGAGGAAGACAAGAATTGAAGGCCAGTCAGTAAAACAGGGAAAGTACCTTCAACAGCTTTTTTGATTATTACAGAGATTGCGATCTTGTGACTGAAAAAAACTTAAAGTGGAAGACACTGAAATCTTAGCTGTGTCCTATAAAGCATACAGTAAGACCTTCAGGGCCAAAATGCAATCTGTTCCCTTCTGGGGAGAGGTAGCAACTGAGAGGTCTCCTGTGGTCTGACCCAACAACTTGGGCTCTACTCATTTATCTTAGTAGATAGAGCCCTGGATATGTATTGTGAGAGCTATGATGACAACAGACAGAAGGTAATTTAATTTGAACAAAGGTCCCCAGTGGAAGAGAGAAGAGGCCTTACCAAGTGGGTTGTTTAATTTATGCAGTCTTTTTTTTTTTTTTAATGCTTTTACAAAGGTTCCGTCTTGTCACACCTCTGGTAGTATTTAGCTGAATGCCAGGGGGAAAAGAAACACAATCTAGGCCAACCATGATGAGGGGAAAGAATCCTTTTCCTGAAAAAAGAAACAAAACAAAGCAAAGCAAAGCAAAAATTTGTCTCTTAGTTCCTTGGAGGATTCAAAGAGGACAGTGGAATTATCTTTAATTCTCATGTTTTCCAATTCCTGCGAACTAGCAAGGATCTCTTGGATCCCCTGAAGTCCCTGGAGAATATATTAGCCAGTAGACAGTAGGATAGGCTCACTGTGACTGTCATAAATGTTAGTGCACTTTGTGGGTTAATAGCTTTTACTCTCTTTTCTTTTCTAGGAACATACCTCCCTAGTTTCTTCTGCAGAGGTCCGCTGAAACCCATATCTCTATGTTGCTGAGATATTAGGACAAGTTCACTTGAGTCCTAATCCTGATTTTGATTAACTCTTTCACAGTTAGCTCTGAGAAAGTCAAATGGTCTCTTAACCTTGGTGGATTCACACATTGTCCTTTGAAGAAGAAATATCCCATATCTTTGAATAGGTAGTCTCCAAGCATTCCTGTTACTTGGGACAGGCCTTTACCTGGGGACTAGCTGGAGGAAATGAGTCACTGGGTCAAGCCTTGAAGCTACTTAGGTCTGTACCACCTCCTGTACTCTCTCCATTTTCTGACTATAGATGCCATGTGATCAGTTGATTCATGTTCTTGCTGCAATGTCTTCCTCACCATGATAGATTCTATCTCTTCTTAAATTGTAAGCCAAATGAATCCTCCAAGCATCATAGATGTTTATTTGATTCTTTTAGCCACAGTCATGTCTTCCTCTCCTGTTGCGAGTTCTGCCATGGGGTTCAAGAAAGACAGAATCGAGATTATCAAAGCTTGGAAAGATTAGACTTTGAAAAGGCTTCAGGAAGAAACTGCCCTTTTGGCAATGATAGTTTGAGCCCTCCATCATCAAAGTTAGATTTACAACATGAGATGATAGCAGCTCAGTTGAGGAGTCTAGACAAGCCTCATCTTCCTGGAGTCCATAATGAAATAATCTCTCTTTTTCTTCCCTTGTGCTGTTTCTTCTGCTCTCAGTCCCTCCTTTTTCCATTGCTGGTACCCAAAGATTACTCTTCCTCCAAAACTGAAATGTCTAAGAAACCACTTTCTCTGTATGAATTTCTTTCACAGATGAAAGTAAAGATTCTTCCTCCAACCTTTGATAACCTCTCTTTCCTGACTTTCTTGAGCTACTTGTTTTGTATTTATATGTATTTAAGTAATTTATGGCCACTTATCTTCTCCCTTAATGAGTCTGCTGAAGTACAGATCCCAGGCCATAGTTATAATATCCCTGACTAGCCTAGTTTCTGACAAATAGCAGATACACAATAATGTTTGAGAAATCAATGAATGAGTAATCAGGCAGGCTGAAAAATATAAGATAATATCTTCCATTTTCTAAGCCTTGGCTCCCTATATCTGAGGCTCTGAGACTTTGAACCTTTTCTTTCTGGAGAAATGTGGATTTGTAACTCACCTTTCCCACCAATTTACTCAACTTTGCAAGTGACTTAAGTACTAAATATCTGTTACCTAATGTGTAAATCATGTCTTCATTTTTTATAAGGAGGCTTGGAAGATTAGAGTTAATGTATATAAAATAATCAGTGAGCCACAGTGAACATAGTAAATACCTAAAATCTGTATCATTATTTTTCAAAAGAAAAAAATATTAATAAAAATACTCTTTCTTCCTTTAAGTTCCATTGTGTCAGGTATTTTGTCTCAGCAATATGAAATGCAATTAAGTACAACATGTAAACTGTGGATATATTTGATTACTTTCTCAGATGAGGGTGGAGTTAGATTATGGAAATGAAACACACATAAAAGAACTTTAGGAAGGCTAGGTTTCTACTCAATGACTGGCTAAGCTGTGGTCATGGATCTGTCATCATAGCATTTCCAGTGGCTTCTGGTTCCCTTTAATCTATCAGCTACACCATCACATGAGAGACAGATCAAGTAATTTCTCCCTTCATAGAGTCAAGAGATCAGTAATCTTATCCCTTCCTAGAGCAGAGGGCTTTTATTATTTCCCTTAACTCAATTTGTCTTTTCAAATTATTTCTATTTTTTAAGCTTTTATGGTCTAACACATCTCAGACCAAAACAGCTATGCTCCAATTGGATTTGTGGCCTACTAATCTTTACTGCATGTGTTCTAAACATTTCCAAGATGCTGAGTCATTTGGTGGTTTTTGTCAAAAGAAGACACTTCATGTTGCTGTTAAAGTAAACAATGATGGACAAACATTACAGAGGGGTGGCCTAGAATAGTTTCAACAGAAATAAAGTTCTCATGGGAACTACAACCTGACCAAACTTGGAAAGAATCTCCCTGGAAGGCAATAACCCCAAGATATCATTGGCCCACAAGTGTTTTGGAGCCAAGCCCTACACAACTACACAAGGACCCATGTGGAGGTAGCCTGAGCTTAGGTGAAAAATATTGCAATATTTGGTTACAAATTAAGGCCAGAAAGTTAATTCAGTAGCCATCAGACCCAACTGATTATAAAAGTATAGAGATAAAAGTGCTTTGAAAAAAAGAGATTCTTGCGGATCCCAATTCTTGAGGACTTCAAGATACCTTCTAAGTTAAGAACTGGTGGCATGTTTTCATTTAAATCTACTGGGTGAGTTTATGACTGGGCATATTCAAGAAGCACAAAGCCTATCTATCATTTACCACAGGAAGGAGAATAAAAACGGATTTCACAAATATATTTTCAGTCATCTTCTATGCAAAGAGTAGCTCAAGTACCCTTACATACCATGCTCGACTAAGCTAGTATTTGAACGTTTAATCTCGATTAATACCCTCGGATAATCAGTTAGGAGGCATTTGCTTCTTTGTTCATGCTTCACATACATGGTATCAGTTCCCCAGGTCCAGTTGCTAGCTACTTGTACTTCTGGAAACCAGTTTGTAGAGAGAGAATAATCTTCATGTCACAGGAACTGTGCAGATCATTTGACCTCATTGATTCATTTCCCATAAGGATTTCCTCTGAGATCCATTGTTATTATCCTCATTTTAAAGATAAAATTTCTGCAGCGAGGTTAATTCATTGGCCTAAGATCCCTGTAAGTGGCAAAACCAAGGTCTATCCACTGACATGCTTACTCAAGATACTGTTCTCTGCAACGGACCTGTTCTCTGATTCAAGAATTGAATACTAGTGTCTGAATGGCTGTGGGTCAAATCCATGTGAAGACATGCAGCTTCATATGTCATATGTAATCACCTTCAAAACCTTGATTTTCCATAAAACAGTTAAGACCATTTCCAAAATAAATCAATTTTATTTTTGCAATAATCTTATTCCTACAAAGATGGCTCATTATATATGTTTTGGAGAAAGCAATGCATTTTAAAGCACAACATTTCCCCTTTCTTGTAATATAACTAAAATCATATATTTTCCTAAACAGATGTTCTAAAGTCATTGGTGTTCATCTACCAACACTCTTGACATGAACTATGGACACAAGAAGGTCTTGAAAGTGTTTGCCAAATTCTTTGCTAAATACCCATTATGTCTAATTTCAAAATATCTGCCTGATGCTAGTTAAGGTTATGATGAGGAAAAACATATACAATTTTCATAGATAAGAAATTACAATATCTCTTCCACTGTCTTTTGATATCCATCTTTGAAAATATTTATGTTTCAATATGTTTAATTATGTGTATACATGTATGTGAGGTAGGTCCACATAAGTAAGTGTATGTGTCCATAGAGTTCAGAAGAGAGCATCAGGTTCAAAAGGTTTTTTTCATAAGTTGTATTACTTTCTCAAACCTAATTTCTAGGTAAATGCAATGATGAACACCAGTGTTTAGGAAGTGATCTGTATATTCCAGAGATGACAAAAATAATTATATATTTGTTAACCCTACCATTTTTATATTTTAACATCAAAGAATCTGTGTGATGTTTCATCTTGACCATCAGTTCACTGGACTGAGAAGCACCTAGAAGATTATTTAAGCTCTGTCAACTCCTGTGGAAACACTTCTAGAAAGAATTAACTAAGAAGGAAAATGAACCTGAATGGGCACAGCATGATCTTATAGGTTGAGTACCAGATGAAATGAAAGGGGCGCAGGAAAAGAAAGCACAGGGATTCTTTCTCATTCCTTCTTATCAGCCTTATTGTGAGCTCTTCAGCTCCACTGCCCTCTTCCCATTGTGATGCACTGCAACTTCTAAAACCATGAACCAAAAATAATCCCTTTATTCCATCAGTTTCTTTTCTTAGCTATCTTATCTGTTGAATACAGGCTGCTACTGACATTTTCTAGCTCTAATTGCCTTACTCTTGTCACCAGCATATAACACAACAATCTTGATGGCTGCTGAAGATAAAAGGTGAAAGGTGAGTTTGGACTAGGGCACAGTCCAGTCATCATCAAACTTCCAGCACAATTAGATGTAGGAGCTTAATTAACATATTCTCTCATGCACCTGTAATATAAGGCTAACATGGTGGAGTATTAGAAGGATGGAAAAAGAGATTGTGTGTAAAAAATACTAGGCACATTACAAATGATCAGCATTAGCTACCAGCCCCAAGTTCCTTTATGAGTCGTTGGTATTTTTTCAGCTCACATTCCTTCTTCTTGTTGGAGTTGTCGCCACTTGCTCCTCCTTTAGATGCCACATCTTTTGTTTTGTATTTGTATTTTATTCCTACTACTCTGACTTTTGATTTGTCTGTCTGTAAGATTCTGCTTCCATTCTTCAAGGCTTTCTTGCTAAGCCCCTTGGCTTTTCTTTCTGCTTTCTTTTTTCTCCTCATGTTGTAACTTCCTCAGTCATGCACTGTTCCTTTTGGAATGTATGCTCCATCACCAAGGGGCCTTATAGTCTCAATTCTTTGCTTTTGACTGCATTAATTTCATATAATAACCCTCCCATTTCTCCCTTGTGTGTTTCAAACAAAATCGTCTTTACTGGTGTGTGTTCTATTTGCTCCTTTCTGTAAGATAGGGCTTCACTGTCCTTTTTATTTCCTGCATCACAGGCATCCCACGCCTCTCCCTACCCTCTCTCAAATCCCTAGTGCTTCCTCTGCTTCAACCTGAAACCCACTGCATTTATCTTCCCATTTTCTCCCTTAAGAGAGAATCTTTCTTACATCAGCTCACTATTTTTGTTTCCCTTTCATTTTTTTTCCTGAAATTTCTCGGGCTGTATATATTTTCCCTTTCATGATGCAAAAGACTGAGAGGCAATTTGTATTGATATGTCTCTTCACACCAGAAGGGTAACATTCTTTTTTGAGGCTGAATACTCAGTTCTTGTCACTGACTTGTGGGAAAACAAAACAAAACAAAGGAAAATACTTCTGTCTGCACATTGAAATATCTTTAATTAATTTTCTGCACAAAATAGCAGTGTAGGGTAGTGGAAAGTTTCCAAAAAGTGGTTTAAGTTTCAGAGCCAATAGCCAAAGTTGAATGATTGTTCAATAAAAAAAAATTCACTCCAAGGTTATAGCTTAAACATCAAGAAAATGAATGGGCAGCATAGCGGAGCATCTGAGAATGGAGATTTAGTGATGGCATGATCAAAGCCTGTTTACTAATTCATCATTCTCCTTGTGTGATCTCAGATTACCCTAATCATGAACCACAGGGTTCTGGTTTTGAATAGATAATACTCCAAAGTGAAGGGAGGACTCAATAGAATGAGTATGTAAACTATTTTAGACATTGAGGCCTTGAACTGTTAGTCTGGTACCTATCACAATTCAGCAAACAGGACACAAAATTTACTTACCATTATGGGACTGGTTGGAGTGCCAGACCTGAATATAAGAACAATACTGGATGAGAGACCAATCAGTAGAATATTCTAGTTTCTGTAGTTCTCACCTAGGAGAAACTCATGGAAAACTTGGAATCTTGATGTACTCATGTTTTATTTCCCTAACCTTATACTTATTTTCTCAAAGTTTTGAGAATAACACAGGGAGTAAATTAAATGTGATGGATGTTCTTTAAGTTAACTGCAGTTACTAATTCTGTACATTCCCCACTCTTTCCTTAGACTTTGGAAGATAAGATCAGCTTCTACCTAAGATGTACCAGGGATTTGCCACATGCTTTCCTGCTGCTAGAAAGATGCTTTATATCTTTTGAAATTTTTTTGTACTGAAAATACATTTTTCATGACTATATTATGATTATGGAGTCTCTTCCCCCAATTCCTCTCAGATCCTCCCCATTTTTCATTTTCTGAAACTCATACCCTTTCTTTCTCTCTCTCATTAGGAAACAAATGGGCATCTAAAAGTAATAAAAGTAAAATAAGTTAAAAAACAAACACAACACAGAGTCAAAGAAAAAGCACAACACAGAGATGTAGCAGATGCAGAGATACACAAGTTCTAACACACAGAAATCCCACAAACACAAAAACTGGGAAACATGAAATATATGCAAAATATCTGTAAGATGAGAAACAAACAAACAAACAACGAAAAGAAAAACCTGACAAAGCATACGCATTATAAGACAAAGAACACCCAAAGCTGCAAATTAGTTCCATTTCTGTTGGACATCTACTGTTGGGCATGGGACCTGCCCCTAAGAGTGGTTTATATACTCAATGAGACTCTGTCACAGAAAAAGAATTCTTCATTTGCAAGCGGTTATCCATTAGAGATAGCTTCTGGGTGACGAATTTAGGCTTGTGTCTGTTTCCTCTCTCAGCTTTGGGACCCCATATATCTCAGAGCCTTGTAGGCTCTGTGCGTGCTGCCACAGTCTCTGTGAGTTTATATGTACATTGGTCCTGCTGTGTTTAGCAGGCTTTGTGTACTTGCGGTCTTGCAGTCCATCTGACCCTTAGAAGTATTCTGCCTCCTCTTCTGCAGGATTGCCTGAGCCCTGAAGGAGGGAAATCGAGCATGCATTCCATTTAAGACTGAATGTACCAAGGTTGCTCCCTGTCTGAGTATTGCCCAGTTGTGTCTCTGAATTTGTTCCCAGCTACTGTAGGAGGAAGATTCTCTGATGATGGCTGAGACAAAACTGATCTTTGACTACTGCAATGATCTTAGCAGTCATTTTTATTGCTGCATTCCTTTAGCAGAAGAGTGGTAGTATTTGTTTTTTCCCTAGGTTCCTTGTCTCAGGCTATTAGCTACCCAAAGAGTTGGGGCATGAGGTCCATTTCATGAACTGGGGCCTTAAATCCAATCAGATGGATTTAAGTAAACTATAAATCAGATGGATTAATAAAACTCTCACGAGCTTTGTGCCACTAATACACTTGTGCTTCTTTCAGGGAGATCGCCATTGTAGTTCAAAGAGATATAGCTGGGTTTGCATTTACTTTCTCCTTTGGGAGCCCATACAGCACCTTCCAATGCAGAGAACACTAGGAGGTAAGGCTCTCAGAAGGTACCTCTAAACTTCTCTGTATTTAGTGAGTCTTGTAGATGTTCTCTTCAGCAATACTATCTAACTATCAGCTTGTGGCGAACAACCAATAGCCTAGGCAATAGGCTGGGTTGTTTAAGGTTTTCCATGGTGTGCTGTTAGCAAAAAAAAACAAAAAAAAAAAAAAAAACAAAAACAAAAAAAAAAAACAAAAAACAAAGAAAAAATAAACAAACAAAAAACAAAACCAAAAACCCCAACTCCATTAGATGTAACCCATTCCTGGAACTAGAGGTTTCATTTGGTGACTTAATCTAGCTGGAGTTTTGTCTCCCCTAAAAGAACTTTAGATTTCTTTCACATATGTATATATTTTAGGAAGCTTCTACTGCATTGTTTCTATATGACTCCTCAAATCCCATATTCCCTCTTTTACCCTCTCTTCCTTCCCCATTTGACCTTCCTACTCTACCTTCTTACCCCTGTATATCCATAAATATCTATTTTCTCTTCTTAGGGATACTCAACCCTTTGCCCCTGGTCACTTACACTCTACCTAACTACTGTGGTTATAGGGATTATAGGCTGATTATTGACCACTCAACAGTAAACATCCACTTATAACAAATGCATATACCATATTTGTCTGTTTGTGTCTGGGTTAACTCACTCAGGATGATTTTTCTAACTCTAACCATTTACTTGTGAAATTCATAATTTCATTTTTAATTATACTAAAAGTATTTATTGAAATAAGTCATTGTGTAAATGTGCAACATTTTCTTTTACATGTTCATATTTTGATGGATGTCTAGTCTGTATCCAGTTTCTGGCTATTATAATTAGAACAGCAATAATCACGGTTGAACTAGTGTCTCTGTAGTAGAACGTAGTGTTCTTTAGGTATATGCCCAAATGTGGTACAACTGGATTTTGAGGTAATCTATTCTCAGTTTCTTGAAAACTACAACACTTAGTTCCACACTGACTATACAAGTTTGCACGCCCACGCAATGGATGAGGGGCCCATACTTCACATCCTCATCAGCAGGAACTGTCATTTGTTCTACTGATCTTTGTTCTTCAGACTAGTTTAAGATCAAGTTTCAAAGTAGCTTTGATTTGCATTTCCTTCATGAGTAAGGAAGTTGACCATTTCTTTAAGTGTTTTTCAGCCATTTGAGTTTCCTCTTTTTTTAACATTTATATATATTTTCAAGTTGAATCTCAAACATAGTGCCCTCCCTCCTCCTCCTGGTCTCATCCTTCTACCCTCTTCCCCCTCACCCCTCACCCTTCTATCTGATTTTCTTTTTTAATTTAAAGTGAATCTTTTTTTTAATATTTATTTATTACTTCAGGTCACATCTCCATCACAGTGTCCTCTTTCCACCCCTCCCAGTCCCGCCCTCCCACCCCTCTACGCCCTATCCTTTCCATCCCACTCCTCTGGAGTGGAGTGTCCCTACATAATAGTCCCCCACCCCAGTTCAGCAGTCATATGAGGGCCAAGAGTCTCCTCATACACTGGGGGCCTACAAGGCAGCACCACTAGGGCAAAGTGTCTCATTGACAGGAAACAAAGTCTATGTTCATGTTCCCTTTGGTGCATTGGCTGTAGTATAGTTATCCTGTACTATATGGCTAAAATCCAATTATAAGTGAATAGATGTCATATGCATCCTTCTGAGGCTGGGTTAGTTCACTCAGGATGAGCTTCTCTAGTTCCATCCATTTGGCTGCAAATTGCATGGTTTCATTGTTTCTGATGGCTGAGTAGTATTCCATTGTGTAGATGTACCACGGTTTTTTAATCCATTCCTCCGTTGAGGGACATCTGGGTTGTTTCCAGTTTCTAGCTATTACAAATAAGGCTGCTATGAACACAAATGAGGAAACATCCTTGTGATTTGGTGAGGAATCATTGGATGTATACCCAGAAGTGATATGGCTGGGTTCCTAGGCAGAGCAATTCCAAGTTTTCAAAGGTATCGCCAGACTGACCTCCATAGTGGTTGCACAAGCCTGCACTCCCACCAGCAATGGAGGAGAGTTCCCCTTTCTCCACAATCTCACCAGAATGTGCTATCATTTGAGTTTTTGATCTTAGCCATTCTGACAGGTGTGAGATGGAATCTCAGAGTCATCTTGAGTTGCATTTCTCTGATGATTAAGGATGCTGAGCATTTCTTCAAGTGTCTCTCAGCCAACAGGGATTCTTCCTTTGTGAATTCTCTTTTTAGCTCTGTTCCCCATTTTTTGATTGGATTATTTGGTTTCTTGGCATTTAATTTCTTGAGTTCTTTGTAAATTTTGGATATTAGCCCTCTGTCAGATGTGGGGTTGGTGAACATTTTCTCCCAGTCTGTTGGCTGCCGTTTTGTTCAAATGACAGTGTCCTTTGCCTTACAGAAGCTTTTCAGTTTCATGAGGTCCCATTTATTGATTGTTGGTCTTAGGTCCTGAGCTGTTGGTGTTGTGTTCAGGAAGTTGTCATCTGTGCCTATGAGTTCCAAGCTTTTCCCCACTTTCTCTTCTAATAGATTTACTGTGTCAGGCCTTATGTTAAGGTCTTTGATCCACTTGGACTTAAGTTTTGTACAAGGTGATAAGTATGGGTCTAAATTCATTCTTTTACATGTCGACATCCAGTTGGACCAGCACCATTTGTTGAAGATGCTGTCCTTTTTCCATTGTATGATTATGGCTTCTTTGTCAAAAATTAAGTGACCATAGGTGTGTGGGTTCATTTCTGGGTCTTCAATTCGATTCCATTGATCCACTGCTCTGTTTCTATACCAGTACCATGCTGTTTTTATTACTATTGCTCATTAGTAAAGCTTGAAATCTGGGATGGTGATACCTTCAGATTTTTTTTTATTGTACAGGATTTATTTAGCTATTCTGGGTTTTTTGTTATTCCATATGAAGTTGAGAATTGCTTTTTCCAGATTTATAAAGAATTGTGGTTGTATTCTAATAGGAATTACATTGAATTTGTATATTGTTTTTGGCAAGATGGCCATTTTATTATGTTGATCCTACCTATTCATGAACATGGGAGATCTTTCAGTCTTCTGAAGGTCTCTTTGATTTCTTTCTTCAAGGACTAGAAGTTCTTGTCATACAGGTCTTTTTCACTTTTTTTGTTAGAGTTACCCCCAGGTATTTTATGTTGTTTGTGGCTATTGTTGTGAAGGAGGTTGTTTCCCTTATTTCTTTCTCAGCCCATTTGTTTGTTGTATAAAGAAGGGCTTCTGATTTTTTTGAATTAATTTTGTATCCAGCCACTTTGCTGAAGGTGTTTATCAGTTGTAAGAGTTCTCTGGTGGAATTTTTGCGGTTGCTTATGTATATTATCTTATAGTCTGCAAAAGGGGATAATTTGACTTCTTCGTTTCCAATTTGTATCCCCTTGACTTCCTTTAGCTGTCTTTTTGCTCTAGCAAGAACTTCAAGTACTATGTTGAGGAGATATGGTGAAACTGGATATCCTTGTCTTGTCCCTGAGTTTAGAGAAAATACTTCAAGTTTCTCTCCATTTAATTTGATGTTGGCTACTGGCTTGCTGTATATTGCCTTTATTATTTCTAGGTATGGTCCTTGTGTGCCCGTTCTCTCCAGAAATTTTAGCATGAGGGGGTGTTGGATATTGTCAAATGCTTTTTCTGCATCTAGTGAGATTATCATGTGGTTTTTTTTCTTTCAACGTGTTTATATGGTGAATTACATTGATGGATTTTTGTATGTTGAACCATCTCTGCATTCCTGGGATGAAGCCTACTTGATCATGGTGTATGATACTTTTGATGTGTTCTTGTATTAGGTTTGCCATATTTTATTAAGTATATTTCATGAGGGAGATTGGTCAGAAGGTCTCTTTCTTTGTTGGGTCTTTGTGTGGTTTTGGAATCAGGATGACTATGGCCTTATAGAATGAGTTTTGCAGTGTTCCTTCTGATTCTATTTTGTGTTAGAGTTTGAAGAGTATTGGTATTAGCTTTTCTTTGAAGGTCTGGTTGTATTTTGTGTTGAAACCATCTGGCCCTGGGCTTTTTTTGGTTAGGTGATTTTTAATGACTGTTTCTATTTCCTTAGGGGGTATAGTGCTGTTTACTCTGTTAACCTGATCTTGATTTAACTTTGGTAGATGGAATCTATCAAGAAAATTGTCCATTTCGCTTAGGTTTTCAAATTTCGTTGAATATAATTTCCCCTCTTGAGAACTCTGTTTAGAACTCTATCCAATTTGTAATTTGTTGATTTTGTTTATTTTCTTATTGTTGAGTTCTTTATATATTTTGGAAAAGAACCATCTATCATATATGTAGTTGGTAAAAATCTTTTTACACTATATATCTTGTTTCTTTTTTCAAATGACATTTCTTTTGCCATTTTCAGTTTTATGAAGTTTCATTTATTAAGTGTTGTTCTTAATGCCTACATTATTGGTGTTCTCTTCACTAAAAAACTGACTCAAATATTGGTTTAGTAATCATTTTAATGGAAAGTGTGCATGAGCTACCCTGTGGCATACTGAGAATAATACAAAGTGATGACTTAAAGGATAGTCCTGAAAGAGAAGTCAAGGGCCTGGAACTCTATTTGTGACTCTTTAATAAGAACTTCTTTCTCTGTGATGCACAGCTGTATTATAAAGTGTAAGCATAATGCTCTGTTAAAGAGCAACAGAAGCTGAGAAGTGTTACAAAATTACAACAAACGGCATGAGGAGTTTTGGCTGATTTTCTCATCCAATTTCATTACCTTCATTTTCAGGAAGCTAGTATAACCCAAATGTGAGACTCAATAAAGAAATCTGCACAGTGAGTCCTAAGACTATCGCCAGATTTTCAGCTCTGATATGTATCCTATAGTTCATGCTTCTGCCTGGACACGAACAAGACAGAGGAGGATAAAGACTTCAAAGCTAGTCTAAGCTATATAGTGAGTTTCATACTATACCGGAATATATAGTAGAGCCCTGTATCAAAATCATCAAACTAAGTAATTAAAAATATCATTTTTTAATATAAAGAGTAATACAGTATGATTTACCACCAATCACAAGTTATTGTTTTAACTTAAAAACAAATACATGGCATGGCTGTGTGAAGGTGGCATGGCACTGTGCTTACTGTCCTTGCTGCATAGGTTTGCCTACTTGTGTTGTAAGGCCCAACTCCCAGAAGGGGTGTTTCCTATCTTCCTTCTGACCCTCAGTGAGAAAAAGAAATCGAATCCATGCAAAAGCAAGAGGAATTTATTGTTCCGATGCACTTAGCCAATGTGGTTGGGATGGCCTACCCTCAAGGGAGTGGGAGAGGAGACTACAAACTTTACAAAGCTTTGGGTTATATATATTTGGGGGTAGGTATCAATCATAGTTTTAGGCATTGGTATAAATTCTTGGAAGAGGGGCCCTGCTTTGAGAGTCAGGAAATTTGGCCCCAGCTGTTTTCTTATCTCTGGGGCTAGGCAGTCTTTTCCTCAAGGAGATTCAAGGAGACCCTGGGGCTTAGTACCAACCCCTCACCTGTGTTAGTCATTACCTAGCAACAGCAGTAGAGAGAGAGTGTTGAAGATCCCTGGCAGGTCAAGGCACTGAAATTTTACTAATTTTGCTCAGCCTGAGATGGGGACTTGCATCTTTTTAGTGTTTCCTAAAAATGCTGGTACATCTTACTCAGAGAATATGTAGACTGATATTGATGGGAAGTTTGTTTTTGTGTTTCAACTGGATTTCTTGAGTTTATCATAGTTGACATTTGCACTAGTGTGGCCCTATGTTGTGAAGGACTGTCAAGAAAGTTCCAACATTCTATTCACTAGAAGCTAGCAACACATCTCCCCAATCTTTAATACCCAAAATACATTTGTGTGGAGGCTTGTGGACCATGAGTGATTAGTTATTATATATCTCCTATAACTCCACCAACAAAATAAGCCAATTCCTGTGGAAGTAAAGTGAAAAGGCAGGTTTTGTTGTTTGTTTGTTTGTTTCTAGCTTTTTATTTTATTTATTTATTTTTAATTTATTTATTCATTGCTTCAGGTTACATCTCCATCATAGTGTCCTCTTTCTACCCCTCCCAGTCCCTCCCACCCATGCCACCTTCACATAGCCATACCATGTATTTGGGATACCTGGGGGTAACTCTAACCAAGCAAGTAAAGGACCTGTACAAAAAGAACTTCAAACCCTTGAAGAAAGAAATTGAAGAGGCCATCAGAGGATGGAAAGATCTCCCATGCTCATGGATAGGTAGGATCAACATAATAAAAATGGACATCCTACTAAAAGCAATATACAGATTCAATGCAATTTCTATAAAAATAACAACACAATTCTTTACAGACCTGGAAAAAGCTATTCTCAATTTCATATGGAACAACAAAAAATCCAGAATAGCTAAATAAATCCTGTACAAAAAAAAAAAAAAAAAAAAAAAATCTGGAGATAGCACCATCCCAGATTTCAAGCTGTACTATAGAGCAATAGTAATAAAAACAGCATGGTACTGGTATAGAAACAGACCAGTGGATCAATGGAATTGAATTGAAGACCCAGAAATGAACCCACACACCTATGATCACCTAATTTTTGGCAAAAGGCAGGTTTATTTAGGAACCAGAGTTCCTGGGTGAGTCCAACAGCCTGAGGGGATGAGACCAAAGGGAGTCACATGAGGATTAAGGGGTGGAGGGGCTTTATGGATTGCAGGTGAAGGAGAATGATGTATCTATCCCTCCTCAGCTGGGACTTTGGGTGCCATAGGGAATGGCAGGAATGTGGAACTGGTCGTCCTGGCCTCATTCCCACACAAAGGCCTTCTGGCTGGGTGAAGTTGAAAGGGGAAGAGGAATGGGATTTTACCTGGCCATGTGGGGTGTGGGGAGGTGGCCAGGAATTCCAAATGAACAGTGTCTTTCCTGTTTGCCAAGCAGTGTAGGGTTGTGGAACATGCTCCAATGGGACCTAATGAACCAGGTTGAGATTGAGCAAAATTCAGGCCCCAACCTAGATTGACAGGCATGTGACAATGTTCTCTCCCCGATTTTCATCAGGTCTAAGGGCAACTAAACAACCAGAGCTTTGGCTACAAGTGTGGAGTCATGTAAACAGGCCTCTATTATTTCACCCCCTGCAAACAGATAGTCAGAAATTGGCCAGTCCTAAACCCACTTCCAAAAATGCCCTACTGCCTACAAACTATGTGATCTTCCAAGATTCACTGAATAAAGGTCACCATTTATTTTCACCAAAAAGTACTGAGGGCTGTCATTATTTCAGAAAATGGCAGATCTGCTGCCGCCTACCCTGGAAGGCTCTTATCTCATTGCTAGCCACTTCTACTCCTGCCCTAGTCAGTGCCTGTTTCTACCACTGATCTGTTGAGCAGAATGGAAGTTGCCACAGAACACCCTGCCCCTGACTGGCTGGCTCCTGAAGGCCCCAGGAGGCTTGTCCCAGTGTGAACACCAGCTATTGCTGCACTCCTCCTCCAGCTTGGCCAGCCTGTGGTCCAAAGCCTGCTGGGCCTGCCTCCCCACACCCTGCGCTATGTAGTCACCAGCTTCTGAATTAGGCTTTTAGCTGTTTTAATAAATAGCCTATACTAAAAGAGCTGAAACACTTTATGATGGTAGAATTTTTTTTTTCTATCTATCGTTCATGAGCTTAGCTGCCTGCCTGAAATGTGGAAATTGGGATCTGGAGTCTCCCTGCCAAGGTGCACTGGCTTTGATGGTTATATAAACTTCTCCATCCTCTATCCCCCATCCTGTGGGCCCTTACCAGTAGTGAGCAGGAAATCCAGAATGGAGACTAAGTGACAGCTTTGGACACTTCCAAGTACCCCTTTGGAAGAAAACATTTTGCCTAATTGAGAATCATTGTTTTAGAATGGTTTTCTAGATTAAACACACACACACAATCTTGAGAGCTCATGACAAAGACCCCATATATGTTGACTCTTGCTGAAGTCACCATGTGAATCTACAGGGACCTTTCTGTTCTCATCTTAGTTTTATTTCCTACTGTTATTCCTATCACCTATATATTCCATTGTCAGTGTCCTCCTTGCTATGAATGATCTATGATCTGACTGGGTCTTTGGAATTCTTCCTACTTTGTAGAACACAATCTCTCAGATTACCCATTGATTTCACTCTCTTATCTGGTTTCCTTTTCTATTTACTATTTACCTATGTAATGTAGTCTATTCTTTTCAATCTTTAAAAGAAATTTACAATCCAGACCCTTAGCATTTTTTCCTATGTTTTATTATGTATTTTCTCTCCCCCTCTCCCTCTCTTTCTCATTCCATTTTCCATTGTTGTCCTGTAGATTTTCAGCTGTGTAACTTTCTCATAAATTATAATAAATGTTTCTATAGAGTATTACCTTCTAGCATACCCTGTGATTTATACTATTTAAGTATTCACTATATTTATAATTTGCGGCTTACTTCTGTTAGAACATACACTTCACAAAGACAAGGCTCTTTGTCCTGCCGTTTTTAAAACTATATATTTCTTAACTTTTGCATAGCAGATGCTGTATATACATGTGTTACATAGAACTGAGGCAAACCTATCTTTGGCCAGGACTTGAGGCTGTGCTTCCCACTTCTGACTCTGAAACTATGGCTTGCAATACCCTCTATAAATGCAATACCCTCCTATAAAATGGAGAGGCTTTTGTGCTTTTCCTTCATGCACTCCTACTCTGACTGGCCATGTTTGTCTTTGTTCCTCCCTCTGCCTCTTCGCTCCTGGGCTGCCTGGAGCAGCAAAAGGGAAACTCAAGATGTGAAACAGCTGATTTCTCAATTCCTAGAGTTCTTGTATCCATGAAGACAAAGGATTCAAAAGATGCTAGAAAAACACCGACCTTGCATTGCTGTGAGCTAAATGAGTGCCAGGGACGACAAAAGAACTCCTTTCAAATCTTCGTGTTGGGAATTATTTACCACCAGAGTTGCTAAATAGAAAGGCCAGGTTGTGGGTTGCGATGTCATCCTCTCTATACTGTTTGGGAAGAGGCAGGAAAGGTATCTCCAGGGCTGGTGTGTGGGGACACCAGGAACCTGTGTCTTGCCTGAGAGACAGCCCTTGCTGACCCAGTTTCAGTACTGCAACGCCTGACACAGCACTGCAATCCGCAGCTTTAATAACTTGGTGACATACAAAGCAGTCTTGATGCAAAGTGAAGCTGACAGAGCAGCAGAGGAAAGACTCTGCCTCTTGCTGAGCTGCGTTGGGAATCCATTCAAGGTGACTGCAACCTTCGCAGCCCAGCGACAGTCCAAGTTTGTGCTGTGAGTAAAGAGGGCTGGCCTGTTTTCCAGAAGGGCATACATAGGGGTGGCAAGCAGCCACAATGAAGGGACTATGCACGGAAGGACAGGCTGATACAATCTTTCTCTTCTGCTTTGATTTTTCCACCCTTCTCCTTTCCATTTTTCTGTCCCTAATATCATTCAAGCATATATTAATGGCTAGTTTGACAATGCATACTGTCTTCCAGGCCTGAAACTCCCCTATTATTTCTTTTTCATAGCCACAAAAGTCATCTTCAAAGAGTGTACCAATGCTCAGTCACTTTCTACCTCAAGTCCTTTCACAGCCACCTATACCTGCAGGGGAACTACTAATGCAAAATCCAGTTATCTGCAGCAAGTTCTTTATACCTTTTGGCTTCTCCAACTTACACCTGCCTGTTCCTGCTCGCCTCTAGCTTCTACTACCTCAGGTCAAACCACAATTTCCTGCTTGTTAAATAGACAGCATCCATTTCATTTCCCCATATCCTTAGATCACGACCATCTCATAACCATCAAAATGTTATCTGTCCTGGGAACTCAGGACTTCACACATCTCACACATCAGTCTTTTATAATATTGAAGAACCTCAGTCTCTGGGTGTCTTTGTGTAGGAAGCAGACTGCTCTAGAACTTTAATATGTCATTACCCCTGCACTTGCCTCTCTGCAAATGCTCCATAGGATGAGTCTCTTCAAAAAGTAAATTTAATAGAACACCATTTCACCATTTTTGTGCCAGAAGTACCAGGATCTTTGAGGCATTTTTCATAAGATAAAGCTTTTCACATTCTAGTCCCCTCTCTCTTCCCTTTCTGTACCTGCCTCATATATTCTAGGTTCTCCTTAGAATCTCCTAAGGAGATTTGTACCTTGTACATGTGACAATAATTACAATAATTAGAAGATATAATAATAAAGTTTACTGGCTGGTTTTGGTCCATGGAAATGGGAGTTTTTGATCTAGGTTATATGAGTTGAATAACTTCTTCTTATATTCGCTCATTAGCAATAAGGGTACACAAAGTCAAATACAGTCTTGTGTCTGTATGCACATTGGAGAGTGGTAAAGAGTCCTGTGAGCATTGAGAACAACTCAGTATGACAAGAGGTAAGGTGAGCTATTTGACTACTCAGGAGACATCCCTCATCTAACATGAGGCACAAAAGGCTTGAGAAAATACTGTTATAAATTGCTGTCTAAATAAAGACTTGGGACCTCAGAGGAGTTCCCAGGCAAAGAGAGTGGGCAAGCACAGTTCTGGTTGTGTACAGAGTAAGAAGAAAGGCATAGAAATAAGATAGCATATGGGGTTCAGCTATCTCAGAGGACTGGATGTTTCCTTACCAGGGCAATCTATATGAAGAGGTCAAATCCTGTGTGTGGACTGCAGTTCAAACAGAGTTCTAGAAGGCAGAAGTTACTGAGGATCATAAATTGTCAGGATAATCTCTCTGGAAGGACAAGTCCTTAGGTGGTTCTGGAAAGAAGAACACATTATGAGTACCACAGAGTAGGGGAGATGGATATCTATATGCAAATGCATCCATACAGGTACATCTACTTCATAGGCATTTAAACCTTAAATTGACTTTCACTTGCCTTCTACTTTGGTTTCCATAGTAACCTTGGCCACTTATTTTTCTTTTAACCTTCTCTTCATTGTTTCAGGATGAGGTGGGCTGTGTGAGGGTTAACCAGTCAGGGGAGGACAAGAGACTTTAAAACAATTATTTGGATTCTGTTTTTTTTAAAGAAAATCGCTAACTTTGCAATTTAATGCAAACAGTCTCTGGTATATTTGCCCTGAAGGATGCTGTAGGGAGAAGCAGGAGCCTCTTCGTTCCCTCCTCCCTGACTTCTATTATTACCGTGCACTTACTGCTAATACAGCATCTAAACTTGCAATCTCGGTAACTATGGCAATAAAATGGGTGAGATTCCTTTCCATTATGACTAGAATTGTTAGGACTTCACAAACAGCACGTGCATTTGCACAGGGGAGGAGAAAGATGCACTCTGGGGAAAATAGTTATTTCAACTCCCTGTGGTGCCTTGGACATCCTGGTCTACCAGTCCAAAGCGGCGTAGAAAATTATGACCACCACCGCCAGCAGAAGATATAGATACAGAACTTGGTGGATGTTGTGTACATCCCAAGCTGGGCTAGCACACCTGTGCACTGTGGGTAGGGTCAGAAATCTAGGTCTCTGAAAGGCTTAAGAGGTTGTAAGTGGTAGTCAAGTGAGAAGGCTTTACCCCAGGTTCCAGCAAACTTTGTCTCTGAAGGACTAAACAATATGTCTTGAGGCTTTGAGGGTTGCTAAGTTTTTGTTGCTACTTCTCTCTCAGCTCCTGACTTACAAAAACACTGCAGATGAAACAGCAAGGAGTGTATTCCAACCTGTGTTCCAATCCAGTTTTGTTCATGGACATTTATATCTGAATTTTGAATTCTTTATGCTTGTCATTGTGAGAAATACTCACAGCACTTCCTAATGAGAGTACTGGAATCTCAGAATAGTGAAAGTATAACAGATTTATTCTGTAGATGCTGTGCGTCCACCAGGGCAAGAGGTGAAAATGGTTGGTTTGCCAGTTGCAGCATCAACATTCAGATCTTCTAAGAATCTCCCTATAGCATTTAATGTGCTGATTCAGAACCACAGTAATTCATTCATAAGAACCGTATACTATGGTAGCTCCCAAGACTTCCCAAACTCCTCTTGGTTCTAGTTTCTGATGTGGCATTTATTTTGAACAAAGTAATGTATTCATACCCAACTGGCTTTCCTTGGTGCTGACAGTTTACCTCTATGGAGTGCATCTTTCTCCTCCTCTGTGCAAACGCACGTGCTGTTTATGAAGTCCTAAAATTAGCTGCTATTCTCAGTCCTCCTGTGCTTTGCTTCTCCTCCACCTCTACCAGGACCGTTGGGGAGGAGTTCTGGGAACTCATGGGCCTTAATCAGGAAAGAACACCCTAATGTGTAGGGGGAGGATCACTGTCTTAATCCCCAAGGAGGCCAGAGATGAAAATTATTCAGGACAGTTGCAGAGAGCATACTGAGAACTATGAATGGAATTTAGAAAGTTGCCAATTTACCTCTTACAGAGCTTATTCTAGGTCACTAAATACATCTTTCTTCCACACGTGTCTGTGATTCTGGAGAAAGAGTTGAGTGAGGTCTAGGGTTCTCCATTGAGAGGTTGAGTTGCTTTCTTTTAAATATTTGGGTACAGCTTTTCTGAACAAGGTTACTCCTTGTGTCTGTGGAAAAAAGATTTGTCCTCACCTGCCCTTGCATTTTGGGCAGGTGGTGTTTCCTTGGGGAAAGCAGGTACCCTCTCTGGGCATTACTTTTTTTCTGCTGGAGCCATGTGAACGTATGTGTTCTCCATCTTCAAAGATTACCCCATACCATCTCCCACAGATTGCTCCAGAGGAGTACGCACATCTGTTTTCTGGATCCATTACTTTGCAAACTTTGATGAGATTTTTTTTTTCTCTCTTCAGTCCCTAGGAAATTACTGCAGTTCTTTCTTTGGAAAGAACATTAACTGGCCCTGTGCTAAGCAAATGCATTCAGCTCTCCCTATCTGATTTCTCCTTTTCTCATTTGTCAGCAAAGGAGAAACCTCCTAGCTATTAATCAAACTCCTGGCTGTGGATAGCTTTAATTGCAGAGACCACGGCTAGATGAGGAATGCTCAACTTTTCCAAAGTTGTCAGGCTGCCCAGTACAGTAGAGAAACAATTAATTACCTGTTTTCTCTGTCCACAACAGAAATGCAGATGAACTAACAATGTTGTGACTGGCACCAAAATTTCCCTTCCTAGGGTGCCGGGCAATGTCCAAGATGGCATTTATGAAGTGGATGCCCAAATGGGAGTTCATGTATCAGACTCTGGTTGGGCCCACGCATCTGTCTCTGTCTCTTCCTTTATTGAAGAGAGTGGCTGAGGTATTCTTGTAAAAGGATGGAGTATAATAAAGATGTTCCATTTGGAAGTGAAATATTTAAAGTGGAGGCAAATGGATAACTTTTAAAAATCAAAAGGTCAGATTTATTACCTGTTTCCCACCTAACAGAAAACCTTTAGGTAGTATTCTCATTTCATGTAAGAAGAAGTATCTGGAGCGGGTCTCTGTTCCTGTGCCTTCTCTTGGCCTCTTTGTCATTTTTTTTGTTTGTCTGTTTGGTTTTTTACTTGTTTGTTTGGTTCTTTTTGGTTTTGGGGGGTTTCTTGGTATAATTTTGATGTGTTATTTTTATCATATCATATCATATCATATCATATCAATCATATCATTATCCCTTAGAAGCCTATTTGTTTTCTAATGAGAGATAGAAAGGAGATGAATCCAGAAGGGAGATGGGGAGAAAATGGAAACGAACAGAGGGAGCAGAACATAATCAGGATGTATTATATAAGAACAAAATCTATTTTTAATAAAAAGAAAAAATAAAATATAAAAAGAAGAACTATCTGAGAGGTGGCCTATGGCATTATGGAACAGGAGACTCCCTATACACAAGGACACTCATGTCAGCAGATGTTCAGAAAATTCTAAATAATCTTTGTACTGGATGAGAGGTTTACAAAAACAGCCTCTGATAGCAATTTTCTTTTTTTGGTGTCTTTGCTTGACTGATTAATACCTTCTCCTCACTTCCAGATTTTTAGTTGACAGACAATATGGAGGCAGCAGTGGAAAGAGGAAGAATTGCATCCATGTTTGTAAAATTTTTCTCAATTCACATCACAGACCTGGCTTCGAAGATTATATGAGAAAGTTTATGCTGAGCCTAATATGCGTGACTATGGTCCAGGAAATGGGATTAGGTGGTACATAATATCATGTATCACTGTGAAAATATTTTACATGAACTTTCTGTAAGGCACAGAACAAAAGATACTCATAAATCAATTCATTTACCAAATACATTGGTAGGGTTATTGCTGGGTGGGTAGATTACAAAGTACTGAAGTGTCTGCTATACTCTCAGATGTAATCTGATGACTTTCATAGCTTCTTGGTTGGTATAAGCTAGTGGTCTGCTAATAAGTATTAATATATTCCAAAAGTTCTGATAGTCACAAGGATGCTAGGGAGATAGCAGGATTGATGATAAATGACTATTAAGGTGACTAAAGACAGCAGAAAATAATTTTGCTTGGCCATTTATAACATTCCAATTCTCTACAATCAGAGAACTTCTAATCAATGACACTAGAGGTGACACTGTACAGATGTATAAAGAGAATGAATCTGCATGGGCTGACCTGAATCTTTGTTTACTAGATGAGTGGATTCTAACAGACCATATAAACTTTCTGTGCCTGTTTTCTTATGGCGCCCTCTAGAGGCCTCAGTGAGAAATGCCAAATGATCACAAGATTATGAAGAACTAAAATATGTATTCATTACTCATAAAATATGCTAAGTAATTTTCTATGCATTTGTGCTTATTTATTTTATGTGAAGAATAACTTTAAGGACATATTTTTATTATTTTTAATTATATGTGTGTGTGTGCAAGTGCCCACAGTGGACAGAAAAATTGGATCCCAGGAAGCTGGAGTTCAGGGAGCTGGGAGCCACCTAATGTGAATTGAACTCTGCTCCTCTGGTAAAGAAAAATACTTGCGTTTAACTACTGAGCCATCTCTCTAACTCTACTTTTGTTGCTGAATGTGGTTCTAACAAGCTCAGCAGTTAAGTGATGTGCAAAGGGTTGCACAGTGATAAAGCAATAGCTATGGACAATGAACCAGCAGCACTGGTCACTCATCTCTCCTTGGTAAACACTGGGCATCATTTGAACACCATTATGTCTTTAGCTTGTCTACCACTACTGACTGCCTGTCTCTCTTCCCTCTCCTTTCTGTGTCTACCACACAGATGACTGCTTACATTGTTTCTCTACTGTGCTATGGATTCCTAGTATCTTGGGACTCATCATTTATTCCTTAAAACATTTTCCAAAGGGCTTTGAATATTCTCTGTATTTGATTGATGCCATTCCTGTATTGTGTGGATAAATAGGTAATGACATCGTTTATTTAATATAGTAATGGTATTTGCATAGTGGATCCTTGTTAGGACTCCCATCTTTACAGTCCTAGATTAAAACCTGACTTGGTTATCTGTCAGATAACCTCTTTTCCTTTGTTCATTTTACCTGTCTACCTACTTAAGGATTCACAGGCAAATCGCATACCTTCAAACACACAGATTTTCTTCAAAGCTAGTGTCCAGCAATTGAGACTGTGTTGGCCTGAGTATGTACCCTAACCTCTCTAGCAGCTGTTTTTCTCATCTGTGAAGCCAACTGCAATCTATTTGGTAGACTCCTTGGTGAAGCTGAGGGAGGAGCATGGTCTCAGGGGGAATAAATCCCATACCTGTCAACTTTCAAGACTCCTAAAGAGGAAATGTAGTTTCCTCTAAGAAGCCTCCACAGTTCTTGTTTGTCACTAGACTCTTATTTCCGTGCTTTTTGTTTTTGTTTGGGTTTTTTTTATAAGCCTCAATTTCTAGTAACCCCCAGATATCCACCTTTCTAGCAATTGTCTATTGTCAGACTGTAGTAAAAGTTCTCTGAGATTATATTTGGCCACATTGGTATTGATCTTTGTATATTGATACAAAATTAAGGGTAACGCTTCTTAAAGGTATTGTTCATAGTAATACTTAAAAATGAAATGTCAAGTTTTGACGTCTTGCTACCAACGGACATAAACTGTTTAGGATAATTAAGAAATGGAAACTAATAGTCACGAAAACGTGTCATTTTGTTAGTTACTATGACAGTCTATCACAGTTATTTTCTAAGCTACTCAGAAATCAAGTTGCTAAGAGACAAGCAATATTTGCTTATCTAAATATAAGAGATAGATAGGGCATCTTCAAAAACCTCAAGAGATCTGCAGAATATGGCATTCAAAGATGTTTTCTTAACTTAAGATTTTTTGATATCGAGACATGTCAGCTCCTGACAGCACCCCCTATTCTACTCTAAGTAGAAGATGAGCATCGAAGAATCTCCAGTGGGAGATGATTGAATTGGTGGTAAGCCTTTCTCTTGGCAAGAAAAACCCCTTGCTTCAACTGTAGACAGACTTCTATCCAAAAAGGACAAAACTTGGAAGCAGGTAAGTCGACAGCCTAGCTCTGGTAAGTCCCTCATAATTCCTGCTCTACAATCAATGTCTGTCAGAGAAACGGGGCCAAATGGCTGAAGATTGATGCTGTAATGTATGGAGAGAAAATGGGAACTGTCCAGGCAGCCATTGGTATGCCATTTCTTAGTTTTGGAAGCTGCAGGCTCTGCACTTCCTATATAATCAGATATATTTATCCCTCTCAGGTCTCTGAGGTGGTTGAAGAATAGATAGCTAGAGTCTCATAGTTAAATTTTGAGTTGTTTAGGAATCAAGAGGGTGTTCTGGATCTAAGAAGATATTTTTAAAATTATGAGGCAAGTTAGTATGAAAGCTGAGTCAGATATAGAACTTTAAACTCATGGAGATGGTTAGAAAGTAGAATGTTAAAGTCAGGTGCCAAATACACATGGACTGGACATTGGGAATGTATGCTAAGCCATATAACTCTTATAATTGTGGCCTATCTATTTCTGTTGTTTTGTATTGTATTTATAGTTATAAGAAAAAGAACCTTGCCGGGCGGTGGTGGCGCACGCCTTTAATCCCAGCACTTGGGAGGCAGAGGCAGGCGGATCTTTGCGAGTTCGAGGCCAGCCTGGTCTACAAAGCGAGTCCAAGACAGCCAGAGCTGTTAAACAGAGAAACCCTGTCTCGAAAAACAAAAAACAAAAAAAAAAAAAACAAAAAAAAAAAAAAAAAAAAAAAAAAAAAAAAAAAAAAAAAAAAAAAAGAAAAAGAACCATTTTTTGGACTGAAAGGGAGAGCTGTTGGGGGGAAAAAAGAAATACCGTAAACCAAAAAAAAAAAGAAGGGACGAGGATGGGGGGTTGAGGGGGAGGAGGGTGGAAGGGTGGGACTGGAGGGGGGAGTAGGGAGGGGATTGTGATTGAGATGTAACTTGAAGAAGTAAAAAATAAATTATTTTTTAAAAAAAGTCCTCTGAGCCATGTGTGGGGATAGAGAACCCCTCCATTCTGAGGTTTGAGCTTTATTTATTTTTGCCTTGAGCGATTTTAGCGTTTTGTTTCTTTCTTTCTTCTTCCCCCATCCCCAGGACACTCTCTCTCTCTCTCTCTCTCTCTCTCTCTCTCTCTCTCTCTCTCTCTCTCTCT
>CAJQZJ010000275.1:410365-454930 GCA_907164525.1 Lophiomys imhausi | reverse complement strand
CCCTTTAGATCAGCCATATCTCACCTCAGTGCTTCCTCATCCCCTTTGTACTGCACCCATCCACCCATTCACTCAGTCAACCTTCCTTCCTTCCTTCCTTCCTTCCTTCCTTCCTTCCTTCCTTCCTTCCTTCCTTCAGTCCTTCTGTTTGCAGCATAATTTATTTGATCTAAGTTCACAGGGCTACTGGATAGCTTGTACTTAACTCCCCCTTTATTGCTATTGATTTCTATGGTAATTTAAAAGGTATTATCTTTTTATTTACTTTGCCTGAAGAAGCTCTCTTCTTCTCAGGAGACTTCCCTTTAGAAAATTCAATACGAAAAAGAGATAAGGGTGTTCTTTAGATGAAACTGATTATGACTCTGATCCATTTCCTCTCTCTCAACATGACTGCCCCTTCTTATGTAGCCTGGCAGGGATTCAAGAGAATCCCTTTCACATGGAAACTAAAGATATCAAGACAATACAAGACTGTCACCAACATATAAGAGGACTTCGTTACAACAGATTGAAAATTAACCAACTGTGGCAATGTATTCAACAGTAATGGCTGGCACATTTACCAGCCACACATGTTAATTTTGATACAAAAGTAGGATACAGTTTAGAGCTATGGGGTTTAGGAGGCCTAAGTAAGGAGGTCCTTGGATTCTTCTCTCTACATGAATCCAAGTTTTCCCTACACGTTTCCTCCTCCATTCCCATCAGCCTAGTATCAGCTGTCCATCTTTCTGTTGTAGGGTGGGATACAAAAGGGAAGGATGTGTTCCCAGCCATTCAAATGAGCCATCTTCCCTTCCTTTTATGCTTACTATTCCCATAGATTCACTTGTACATTCTGTGTTCCTTAAGGCATGCGTGCTCTCCAATATCTTCAGGCTGAGAGATGAACAACTATCTCCTCTCTAGATGTAACTGGAAAGCAAGTTATAGAGACTCTGTCTTCTTTAGTGCATAAATCAGAAAGATGACCAAGACAGTGCCAAATGTGGCAACCAGAAATGCTTCCAGAGCACGAACAACTCCCAGGTTAGCTATCTCCATATTGAAGTTGGGCAAAACAGATTTTACGCAGAGGCTTTCTCTGTATTTTACCTGTTACCAACTTTTTAAGTGAGAGAAAAGTCTATGCAGAAAAAGGGAGTAATTATGGCTTCCTGTAGTGAACAAGAAGAGCAACTAGTACATCCAAAGTGAGGCATGTGTCCTTTCATTTGGGTTTGTAAATAAAAGGAGATCCTTAAAATTATATCAGTGTGGAATTGTTTCTTACAACCTAAGTAGCTGTTTAGATGAAAATGAAAAGGATTCAGTGTATCCTCTCATTTGATACTAATCACCCCTTTTATACAGAGAGAAACAAGTTCCAAGTATATGTACAGAGCCTGAGTTCTTCACTCCAGTGTAGCAGTATTGATTCACTGTACTGACTATTGCTTTTATTTGTATTTTTTGTAGTGTTTGCACATTGATCCCAGAACCTACCAAATACAGGCAAGTGATTCTATCAACACATTAATCCATATTGCTGAGTTGTGTGAATATGTATCTCCATAGTAATGACCTACATGTTTGTAAAAGATGGGGTTTCTTTACAAGTGATTTTAGTGAAATTATAATTGTGCACTCTCTATAGAATTTTAGAAGGAATGAAATGAGTTGTTTATCTGCTTTCTCAATCTTTCTGACTTCCAAAAGTTTTTCTGTAAGCCAGGTTATGAGAAAATGCTATTTTAATTTTTTTAAATACTAGTTCCAAATAGCAGAAAAATTAAAACATTGAAGAAAACCATATGGTACTCAAGCTATCTGGGACATTATTTCCTAATAAAACAGTCGTATGAAAGTGTTGAATGGCTGGGTAGGTTGAGAACAAAGAAAGTGGTAAGGATTGATTCTCAATAGACTGTAGTCCCTTTTTAGTCACTACTTTTTCAGGACAGTTTCTGTAAGTGAGGTGTTGTTGAGCTCTCTAGAAATACATGCCTCCTGGTTCCTTGCTGAACAAAATCAAGTCAACAGCAGACTGATCACATGGGACATACTGTATGGCCAAAAGGTGTCTTAGGATAAAGCCAAATCATTTAGCAAAGAACTTAAGGCACTTAACACCCTGACCCTAATTAACCTTTCCCTCTTTATCTCTTAGAACCACAAATCTTCTCCACAAAACCCTGTTTTCACTTTTTAAAATCTTGTCCTTCCATTACTTTAACACTTTATTTATCCAGTCATGCCAACCCCCACTAATAAGTCTTAGCCTACTCTTTTTGGATTATTAATATTATTATTATTAATCACTTTGCCTGTTCTCTTCACATATATGGGTCTACAACTATGATGTATGTTTGCCTCTTGTTACCTAACGATTTTGTCTCTTGCATTTCCTCGTCTTCACTGGAATCCAGATATTAGCCATGGTAATCTTAATGAGAATGTCCCCTTTGGCCTCTTATATTTGACCATTTTGTCTCCAGTTGGTGCCATTGTTTACAGAGGTAATGGAGAGGTGCTGTCTTGCTGGGGGAAATAAAATACTCACTGTGGGCTTTGAGAGATTATAGGCTTATGCTGCTTCCAGTTTGCCTTCTGCTTGGTGTTTGTCATTGAAGATGTGGTCTCTTGGATTCTTGCTCTATCTTACCTGCTGCCATGGTTCTCCAGCATTATGGAATGTTGGACCTCTGAAACCCTAAGACCAAATAAGCCTTTCTCTCTTTTAATTGTCTCAGTTATGGTAATTCATCGCAGTATCAGAAAAGTGAGAAATATATGAGTCAAGAACTAAGTTTCTTGCTTGTGTTATTATTAGAAAGACTAATCCTCACTTGGTGTCTTACAGCATACTTCATCTATTCAAAAAAACAGATTCTTTATCTGAAAACTACTGCTGATTACTTTAATCATAATTACCTACTAGGTCGAACAACAATGACATATTGGGCACCTCAGTGCTCTTTTCAAATTACTAAGCAGATTCTACTTTTAGTATTGCCTGTGTAAGGTTTATCATTTGTGCTTTCCTACCACTTCTTGGTTGTTAATTAACTTTATTTTGAATGCTCCAACTTCTACAATGGGAAATTAGCTCATTATTATTATTATCACTCCAAATACCATCTCTTCTAAGAATCCTTCTTAGGACCTAATTTCAAGTGATAACCTTTCCCAATCATGTCCTTGCCAGAACTATCACTCTTACCACATTCACCAGCAATGATAAGTTGGTGGAAGAAGTAAGTGCTTTGTATGATGTTTGCCAATGTATTTGGTGCAAATATTTCCTTTCTGCTGTGACTGGTTTCAAGATACTACTCTAATTGGAATATACACACAAAGCACTCTGAAGAGCAGGCATGAGCTGTCACCAGGACAATATGGCAATGTGTGTCCAATCTTCTTTCTTTCTTTCTTTCTTTCTTTCTTTCTTTCTTTCTTTCTTTCTTTCCCTGAATGTTTTATTTACAACTACATTAGGCCTTTTTCATTATTATATATAATTTACTATTCCACACCTATGGATATTTGTAAATGTCCTTATGCTCTTGCATAAAGCTGGAATTTTGTGAATCTTTTTCTCAATCAGTAAAGTCCCTTCTTCAACATCCCAAATCCTTTCCTTTTGCATTTCTAAATAATAACTGTTCATATATATTTTTCTAATGGTTTAGGTATCACTTTCACTGGAAAATTGTCCCAGTTCCAACTAGATTGAGTAAGACGGTCTCATTATTTTTCTATTCTTTTTCATGCTTGATTTTTTTTACTTAAAAACAAAACAAACAAACAAACAAAAAAAAAGTTGCCTTCGTACCAGAAAAGAAGCACTGTTTACTTCTCTGCTATTTCATTGTCCCTAGTTCTGTGATTGTTACATGACCACTTCTTAAAGTTTTTCCATTGACTATACTGTCATCTTTGATGGGATTATATGCTTTAGATTTCTCAGAGGACTTTAGATATATTCTCTTTATAAGTACTGTTTATCAAGAAACCAATTTCCTTTTTCTTTTCACTTTATTTGACATGATTCTTAAAGCTGATTTAGCTGTTTGGATAGAATAGTTTTACATATAGACTCTGTATATCATGGTTCTAGTATTTTTGAAACTTTGCCTCGAATATTCTATGTTATATTTAATTATGTGCTTATTTATTGTTAAATTCTATTTATTATTGTGTATATGCATGATTTGGGGGGGGGAGGGTCTGTGCTACAGAATGGATATGAAAGTCAGAGAACAATGTTGTGTAGTTGGTTCTCTCCTACTAACTTTGCTCAGGTCACTAGTCTTATGCAGCAAGTACTTTAATCCACTGAGCCATCTTGCTCATCCACATGATAATATTCTTAGATTTAAAAAATCACTGAAGGTATTTTGAAGCTGTGTCAACATTTCAGAGATTCAGAGCAGAATATAGAGAGACTAGAGTCCTCACATGATCTGTGGTTTTTATCACTGAGGGCGTCCTGCCTCAGAGTAGCTCACAGAAGCCCTCATCAGACAAGGAAATAAAGAGAAAGGGATAGGACCTAGGCTTTGGGACGAAGAGATATCCTCTAGAACTGTAATGTGCCATCAATTTGCCATGTGACATTAGGCAAGTTAATTGGTCTTTCTGATTTAAGGTTTCTTTAATATGGTAGTGCTAATGGGTCACCCTAGGGATAGTTTTGGTGTCTGAATTAGAAAATGTATGTACAATGCTTAGCATAGTTTCTAGCACATGGCAAGTACTCAATTCCTGACAGTTCTCATCATAAATTACAGAAAGTTAGAAAGACATGAGTCATGATAGAGCAGTAGAACCAGAGAGATTTGGCACAAGTCATATTTGCAGCAAGGGCAGATGTCTTCTTCAATCCTTTAGTAAATAATGTCCCTTCTATATTTATCTCCAAATAACACACACACACACACACACACACACATCTGTGTTCAATAGTGCAGGCTAGTAGCTGTCTGGCTAAGAGTACATTAACAATACCCTAAGGAATCATGCTTATTTGAATCCACCTTCCAGAGTTTCATTTAGTGATCTCAGAGAAATTTTAATCTAAAATACTCAAGAAAATGCAATTGGTTAGATTTTATTAATTTATTGCTATCTAAACATTCTCAACTTGTACAAGGACAGGAAGATAAAGACATAGAATGTAGGCTATGGCATGTTAAATACAAAGAATGCAGGACTATTCACTGGTCATTTGTAGCTGCAATTTCTTTGTTCCCTGCTTGGGACACATTGCATCCACTTGTTAAACTAAACCTCTGGGTCTGCCTTGTGGATCCATAAGAGATGATACAAACTAAGTCCAACATTTTGTGACTTTCCCAAATGATTATTGTGAGTTACAGCTGTTAATATGTCATTTTGTGGATGTCTATTCTTAGTTCTAGTTATCAAATATTCAAATATATCTGGGATATTGTCTGTGTGGTATGCTGTGTTTCACAACTTCTCACCGATTATTGATATATATCAATCTCCTATTGCAAAAAAAACCTTGACATTTCCTATATGTTTAAAGTGCTTTAGCTATCCATGTAAACTTGCCTTGGCTTGTAAACTCTCTCAAATTGCCTCCCAGACTTCTCCAAGACCCAAATCAAGAGTTATCATTTCAGTTAATTGAGCAACCAATTAGAAATTGCCATTTGTTTATTCTCCCATTAGTGGCTGTTTATTAAACATTTGCTATGTTTCCAGGCACAGGGTTTGATGTTATACATACAAATATTCCTGAAATGATATGCAGTCAGCTAGCAAGGAGCACATGTTCTGCTAAGTGAACTAGCGATAAAAAACAGGAGGAAGTAATAGTATTTATTATTTATAAGGCACCTACTATGTGTCAGAAATATTATAAGTTCCTTATGTTAGTAATCCTCAAAAAAGGCTTGAGAAAGAGATACCATCATTCTTTTAAATATTCAAGCTTTATTTAAAATTTTAATGCATATTGATGTTCTGCCTGCTTGTATCTTTGTGCACAACATGAATGCAGTACTCACAAATGTTAGAAGATTTTGTTGGATTCCCTTGATATTGGAATAAGAGACAGTTGTAAGCCACCACATGGATGCTAAGAATTGAACATGGGTCCTGAGGAAGACCAACCAGTACTCTTAATACTGAGCCATATGTCTTAACTCCAAGATAATGCTTTTTATAAATAAAAAGTAGATTTTATACAAAAAATAGTTTGCTTAATGCTTTCAAGTTGTGATGGTAATGAGAGACAAGAACTTCATGCCCTTAATGTTTATGCTTTCCCACATCTCTATGCTTCTTCATAGTATATGAAAGAGAGGAGGGGGGTGGAAAAGGAGAGGGAGAAAGTCGTTTGACACTTAAGACATCTGAACAGTTAGAGTTCTTAAATACAACAGCCATACCAACAGTGGTTGAAAACTGTAGATATGTAAAAAGCATGAATGCAAGGCAATCATTCACTAGTATATGGAGAAATTGCCTAAGGTATTACTTGTGACAAATACTGGCAGAAACTGGGCATGGGTTAGACACAAAACTAAGGTCCTGGCAGATATCTAGTTTAAGCTCAATGTGAAATTGATGGACATCAGTCAGGAAATTTTAAATTGGCAATCCTAGAATAGCCTGTGTGGATAATTGTCTTAGTCATAGGTACTTTTCTAAAGTTCTGTGGTCTATGCCTAAACAACAGTTTTCTAGGCCTTCTTTGGTTTACAAGGTGCTGCTCTATGCTCTTGATACTTCATCAAACCAACATCAGCACTCCTGGAGCAATCTCTTGAGCAAGGACATTCAGTGCACTATGATTCAATTATTTTACTTTCCTGATTTAACAATGGGTACACATGAATATATTTTAAGCAGCAATATAATGACTGTTAACAGCAGTTGACTTGCAGGGAGCACAATGATGGTTGAGAGAATTGAGACTACTTTTTTGTACATATATATATATTTTCATACATATATACATATATATATATACATAAAACATATGCCCACTATATTTAGTCAATTGCACATATGACATTTATATTCACATACATAAATACATCCACATGAACACACATATGCATGCATGTGTATGGTTTACCTGTGTGAAAATTCTAGTTTAACATAGCACATTCTGGACAATGTCTGTAGAGTGATAACTATTAGTCAAAGAATTTACCTCCGTAGTAAGCATTCTTTTTTCAGGTTAAGTGATAGATCTTAGTCATATGTGTTTCTTTGGATTCTAACAACATTTCATACATAATAAATATTAAATAAATGTTAGTAAAATTGCTTACTTTGGAGTGAAATATTGAACTATACAAAGTTCTTCTTAAGTGGAACTCTAAAGCCTGAGAATCTGTGTGTTAAGTGTGCATTCTAACTGGAATTCCAAGGCAATGTTTGTGTATCTCAGACTGTCTGGCTTCTTGATATAGGATTTTAGAGCCTGTGATCTGGGTGGAGAGGCAGTGTCAGAGATGTTCATTAGGAACAATAAGTTTTGATTTCTGGAAGGAAACTGTTTTCTCTCATATCTTCTGATCTTTCTGTGAGTCCCAGGTTGAAAGCTTAAGAGCAAGAGACCAAAACACAGCTCAGGGATGCTTTTACTTTCCAAAGATTCCAAACTGTGTGTGGCAGAGTTCAGGAAGATTCTCATGTACTGTCTTTCCTTTGGGTGCCATGCATTAACTAGTTCTGAGGGGGATGCCTTCCTCCTAGGAGCAAGGCTATTGGCTTCCAGGTCTCATTCATGTGACATCTGCTCTAGCAGCCAGAAGCTAGGTCACAGGCTTCCTATTTGTATTGCTTCTGTGCAGGGTGGTCCAGAGGCAATGAGGAAGAGAAAACGAGTGGGAGGGGGTAGAGAAAATGTTGCATGTGGGGAGTTTAAGAAATGTCTTCAGGGCTTGGGAAAATGTAATTCAGTTTGAGCAGTTTGCTGGCAGTTCTGCAACTCATCCCTCTGAATTAGGGGCCGAATGAAGTCATTAGACCCTAATCAAAAGCAGCTAATCAGGAATCAGTGGGAACTCTACCAATTATTCGCGGCTGGAACCCAACGAGCTGAAGTACCAAAGGCTGGATGAGTAAAAGTAATGAAATTAAGTATCAGTGCCATGTAATAGTGCCTATCCTCAAGGAGGCTTGTGATTGCTCAGCCCTTCCTATCCTTTGGAAAACAGAGGCCCAGTGCCAAAATAATTGGGTGATATGGGTAGCAGCTTTTGAGATTACTATTTGTTTGTTGGAATTTAAGAAGTTTGTAAGCCAGAGTGTGAAACTGGATTCTGTGTAAAAGAAGATGTAGGTTGAGTTTGTTTAGTGGAATAACATAGTGGGTGAGTCCATGATCCCATACTAAGAGTAACAGCTGTCAAAAGTTAGCTCCTATGTTGATAATTATAGATTCCTTTAAGTCTAGGCAAGGAAGAGACTTGACCTATGATTTTATTTAAGTTTTCCATACCTTTTCCTAAGGCATTTAAGTAGAAGGATTCAGTGCCTGTATTTATTCAAAATGATAGTTCTAACCTGTGTTTGGTTTCTGTTCTTAATCATTCACATAACATTGGATTAGAGCATTAAAAACCTAATAATGGAGAGTGACAAGCCAAATCTCTAAGTTTACATCTAGGGAAAATCAGCACCAGAGAGTGTTGGAATTGCCTTGGTACTCTTGTACTTAATATCTGTGGCAGAGTTCAGGCTAGAGCTCAGGTCATGACTCTGAGTCCATCATTCCCCTGGCATGGGCCCTTTGCTATCCTTGTCAGCAGTTGTTCATTCTTAAGTTTTTTTGTTTGGTCTATTTGGATTTCCATAATTATTGATCTGTACAGATTGGGACCAATTAAAAGAATATAGAAGTATTTCCAGAGTATACGTTTGTGGCCAAGGTGATGAGTTTTGGCCAAGAAACAGGCTGGGGCCATTTGGATAAGAGTTATCCACACAAGAAATTTATGGTAAAAAAGAGAAAGCTCCTGTGTTTTTAGGGGGATTCCAGAAGTGATATTTATCTGGGGACCAGCTGGGTTTGAAATAAAATAGGAAGTAGTGGTTAGAGATTTGATCTCTACTCAGAACTATGATGTATATGTGTTCGTAATATTATATACAGATATTTTTATTCATTTTTGTATGTTATTTTGTGCTTAGAATGAGATAGTTGGTTATAAAACAACCGAGAGACAATAGGCATTGTGTCTCAAGTATGTATATGTGTGTATGCATGTGGGTGTATGTGCATGTACATGTGTGCATACATTAGTGTGTGTTCACACATGCACATGTGTACATATGTGTATGAGTTTAATCAAGTTCAGCATTCTTTCCATTTATGAAATTTGTTTGAAGAATCCTTGAGATTTTGAGGAAGTGTGCCAGAATGTCTACTTTATTATCCTTTTCCTGTGTTTGTGGTATATCTGTGTATGGTATACGAATGTGAGTGTATGGGTGTGCATGTTTAATAGTGCACATTCACCTGGAAGCCAAAGAAGGATGTAAGGTTTCTTTCTCTAATACTCCCAGCTTTATTGTTTTGATATAGGGTCTTTTTATTTTTTATTTTTTTGACAGAATTTCTCTGTGTAACAGTTCTTGCTGTCCTGGATCTCACTTTGTAGACAAGGCTGGCCTTGAATTCACAGAAATCTGCCTGTCTCTGCCTCCCAAGTGCTGACATTAGACATGTGCCACCACACCTGGCTTGAGATGGGGTCTTTAATGGAACTAGAGCCTTGCCCCTTGGACTAATGTGGCAAAGTAGCAAATTCGCCAAGTCTGCTTGTTACAGGCATACACAGCTCTTCAAAGTTTTACAAGGGTGCTGAGGATTTGAACTTAGGTCCTCATGCTTGCGAATCAAGTTCCTCTTACCCAGTGAGCCATTGTCCCAGAACTTTCTTTCTTATTTGTGCATAATTTTTTATCATTTCTGTTTTGCATGTTGGGGATTTGAAAATATATTATGATTTTTATGTGAATAGATTTGTATTGTCAGTCTGTCATTAATGACTTAATAGGATTAGAAAATAAGCATTTTCAAACTAAGGGAAACCTCTGTTCTGAGATGTGTGTTTGTTTTACACAGAATTGCTAAATAACTTTCAATATATTTTTAAGGAAGAATTCTGTATATATGTTTGTGCACATGCCAATGAATGGTGTATTTATAGAGTATATGTTCCTTCTTTAAAATGGGATTGTGTGGTGCACTAGAAAAATGAAACATTATTACTAACGATATGTTTAAGTGTACCAGTGAAAGTGTTTGCAAATGTATTTTTTTCCAGATGTACTTGTTGTATCTGAAGCTTACTGCCTCTATCTGACAACCTAGGCCTAGTCCTGGAGGCTTCTAGTCTCTGTACAATCTAATCTAGGCCTCGGATGTTTTCAGCCTCTTAGATTTATTGCTAAATATGTTCACCTTTTCTAGTTCTTTCTGAATTCAGGATGTTCTGGCTCAAACTCCTCTCCAAGATAACTGACTCAAACTGGTTCTCTCTGTGTCCTACTGAATTGCTTTTCTTGCCCCAGACCAACTCTAGTGATCTGTTCTAATCTTCTGGCTCCTTCTCTGGCTCATTTTCTCTTCACCTGTGTCTAACTTGTCTGTATACAATTTGTCTCTGTAAAACTCTCCAGGTAAAATTGCCTCCTGTCTTTCTCTGTGCTGCTTTTTCTAGTAGCTTCACCTTTCCTGTTCTTCATGTGAGAGTTAGGCATATCCTATTCTGTCAAATCATTCTCTGATTTTTCATTTTTTCTGCCTCTCAATTATATGTCATTTTTAAACAGATGCTTTCTTCTACCAACTGAGTTTATTTTCATTATTTAGGATTAAAGTGTGTACTAAGGTCATGTCTACAGTCCGGCTGGATCACACAGACATAGAAGGTGGTTGGATATGACCAAAGTAACAATGTTGCTGGATAGGCTTTTATGTGTATTTAATGTTGTTGGTATCATGAATTCACATGAAATAATGAACAACAAGAGAAGGCAATACTTGGCCCTTTCTTAGTTTGTAGTATTATTAAAAAAAGACCTTAAGAGAATTAACAAGTGAAGAAAGGTGAACTGCAAGCATTGCATTATGTTTTTCTTTAACTAGATCAATGAACCAAGGTGGGGACAAGCCATATATGTCTTGTTGTGACAAAATGTGGGAATGTCTTCTGAAAAGGGTAGAAGTCTGGCATTGTCAAAAGGTCCCTGAGCACCAGCTCCAGCAGGCTGCCTCAGCCTGGCAGTGTGCTCCTGCAGAGGTGTACTGACTTTTGGCTCCTTTTCTTGTACCACCCTGCTGGCCTTCGGTCTGGTTCAGGGAGCAGATCTCCCAGATAGTCCACCACCCACGTGGCCGCCCCTTTTCTGCTTGGGCTGGCCTAGTCTGCCTAGTACCTGGACTAGCTGCACTCCCACCATCCCCCCCACCCTGTCTTTTGAACCCACACAAAAACCCACACAGTTGTGTGGGGAGGGGAGAATAAATGAAAATGACCAATAGTAAGGAGAACAATGTGTGAACTGTATTCTGTTAGAAATCTTTTCATGTGCATTGCCTGCTTCACTGTAGCATCCTCTTTAGCGTCCCACCCCATGTTCCTTGTGCCCCATGACTAACTATGGCCTATGATGACGGCCAAAGCAGCAAAGAACTTTCATCCTCTACCTTCAACAGTTTAGAAAAAAATGACTTAATATGACCTCACTCTGGTAAGTGACAGAAAAATGACAGGCAGAAGTCTGGGGCCTCATTTCAGGTGAATCAGAAAAGAAGTCCTGGGGTGCTCCTAGCTTTTCCCAGGACCTTTTTGAAGTTTAGCTCTTGAAGTCCTGATTTGTATATATGTCACTTGGGGTTGTGAAATCCACTTGCTCAGTTCTCTGTGACTTTGCAGAGTACCATGAAAAGGGGAGAATGTGGGTGTTCCTAATCGGCTACATTAGTGACGGTTTCTCAACAGCTTATCCCTTAGCCCTCTTTTTCTGTATTCTTTCCACGAGTATTTCAGTGGAATGTGTGTTACTTTCACTTCTAAGTGTCATGATGGTACTAGCAGACCCACTAGTAATGTATTACAAAGACAGATGGAAATATTTCAGACCTTGCTATTGTAAGGCTGGGTCTACAGCCTCCTTTGGAGTCTGTGCTGAACATTGTGGCTTGTTTGCCCAAAGACTGTGGCACAAGTTATTTTCTGAAACTGCAGAGGGGAATCTCAAAAGAAGCCTTCTTCACAGGTCTCTCTGTCTTCTGAAAAACAAGTCACTACTTGAAAGAGATCACTCTACAAGAGAAGGTTGCACTGGGTTATCTGGGAAGCACTCTATTCAGTTGCTGGAGGTGAGGCATCTGACTGACAGGGACCATCATTTCCCTACATAAGTGAAGTCCAAGTTCAAGCAGGAGCTGAGTGAAGAAGTCATCTTGGAATTGGATGTTTGAGTTAATCCTCTACAGGTCAGAAACACACCTCCTGCTTCTTATATCCAAAATAAAATATTTTCTAGCTATTCAATTCCTGGATCAGCCCTGATTTCATATCAAAGGCTAATGGAATAGCAAGAAATATCTACTAAATACTGAGCCACATTTACTAGTCAAGAGAATGTTCTTGAATCTGTTTATTTGCATCTTTACCTACTTACCTATAATTATGTATTTGTACCTCTGTAAATTTTGTATCCTTAAGTTAATCTAAGAGTCTTTGACTTTTATAGTTTCCAATAAAAACGTGAGGAAACTGAGGCAAGAAGTGACATACAGCAAGTGACTGACAGAGATGCCTTGGGACTATGACTGTTTCTTAACTCCCCCCCTTCTGCAAAGTTCTGTGCCTATTGATGATTAGGCACAGGCTCCTAGTTTTGCTTGGAATAACCTCTTTCCCATTTACTTCAGTTTTATTTCTTGACTTTCATGGCCTAGGACTACAGCTGTAACCATTTCAAATTGAAACAACATAGGAACCAACTAGAAAGTAGCATTCTGCCTTCTATTAAGTACACAAAACCTCAAGAAAATGTTCTGCCTCTATGAAGCTCAGTTTTCTTTTCCATGGAATTAGTTAAAATGAGTTCCTTTGTGGTGTGGTATAACAATTCACTTGGGTCACAAATACTAAAATACATATTATGACAGAAGATCATGAAGCACAGCATCCAGTAGCCAAAATCACAGCTAAGGTACAGGGCTGGAAATGGCTTCCGATGTTTATCATCTTGAGCTGGCAGTGTCTCTGGGCACACAGTCACCTAAGGCCTCAATTCAAAGTTCAATAAGACAGAAGACAAGGAACCAGTATGTTAATGAGCTTCAAGGAAGGTAGTAAGGAACACAGAATCTTTGAGCTTCACAATGATTTTGAGAAGGGTGTGGCATGAAAATTTTCATGGATATGAGACATGTTATCAAACAAAGAAAAATTAGACATTTTTTACAAGAATGAGCAAAGAGGTACAGTGGTATGAGAGCAGAATTTTCCAAGGGCAATGAGAGAGGTGGCCTAGGGTCCAGCAAAATAAGAAGCATTTATATTGAACTTTGAATCCAAGTTGGAGATATTATGCCAAGGTCAGTAGGTTGCTATGAAATGGTTAAAAGTACTTACTGCAGATGATCTGTATTTTTGAGTAATTACTTTGGGGCCTCTGGAAGGATATGAATGGAGATAGGGAGATAGAAGATTTTTCAATATTCTGGAGTAATGGTGGTATGATCCAGAAGCAATATTTTGAGCACTGGAGTAGGGTCAGAGAATAAGAAGGAAGCAAACCTGGTGGCAGACTGGCTGAGATGGAGACAAGTTGAGAAAGTATGAATTTGTACCTTTACTGACTTTAATGACAGGTCACATTGGTACATTACATCAAGAAGCAGAACAATGCAGAGGATGTTTTCCTACCTTGAGAAGAGACAGAAAACTGAATCTCACAGGAAGGGTAGCAGATATCTTTAGAGAGCTTAATGGGTCTGGTCAAGGTGAGAGACAATAGCTTTGGTTACAGTAAGTATCAGACTGTAGGTCTACAGGAGCATTAAGCCAAGCAGGCCATTGCAGGCTTATCAGCATGTATGACTGAAACTGAACTCTAATGGTAGTGAACCCCATCTAGTATAATTAGGCTGGTTTTAACATAAAGCACTGCTAGAGTGAAGTTGTCAGACAAGCAGGGGATGGGAGAGGTACTCTGTGAGATTTCAAAAAAGCAAAGATTGAAGCCATTTTTTTTTTTGGTGGCTGGAAATGAGTCATTTGTCAGCAATGCCAAGGTGCTGTCAAGCTCCTCAAGAGAGAGATGACGGGACACCGTTGGAGGAGGGCTGGTGAAGGTGTCAACCTCCAGTCACCAGGGGCCATGTGTGGGGTAAGAACTGTCAGTCATATCACATGCCTGTCCTGACCTGGGTTAGAGGGAAACCAGGGTCACAGCACAGTGTTAGCTTAGCCTTGTAACCAAGGAACCCTGTTACCTGCCTCTGTCAGGAGAGAACTGACAAGCTCACATTCTCACTGAGAGTTCAGAGCTTTAATTTCTCAGGGGATTTTCAGTTTAAAAGAACAGTGGGAGGGCAACACTTAGGGAGAAGAAACTCAGAGGTAAGAGTGGTTTTGTGACATAGGAGGAGCTATGTCTGAGCAAGGACATCCCTAAGGTCACTGAGAAGGACCACTGAGGTCAACAACCCTTTATTACCCACTTGGTAAGTCTAACAGCTGTTTCTGAATCCAGAAAGTTTGGAAGTGATTCCAGAAAATGTCGACCTGCCATAGTTATGAGTCCTCTGTAGTTTAAGCCACTGTTTTAACTTCTACTCTAGCATTTTGAATGCCTGTTTGCTCTTTGGAAGTGGACTCCTCTTTGGGCTCTTCCTGTTTCCATTGCCTCTGCTTCAGTTCCCACTGCATCCACAGACATCACTTTTAAATAAAACGTCCCCTGTTCAGCAAGATTTTCCAGGCTTCATTTGCGTTCTATCAATTTATAGAGATATAATCTCAAACCACCAAGATAACAGTGATGCAAAAACTGTACCAGAGGGCACATTTTACCTGGTAGATCATAATTGTACAACCAAGAAGCTGATCTGGGTAAAATTGTAGATGAATTTCCACCCCCCAGCTGTAACAGAATATTTTTATTTATCACACTTATATTTATTAATACTTAACAATCACCTATAAAATATCTAAATCCTATAACCTAAACCTTAAATCTGAAATCTATAATCTATCTCAGAATACCTTAATACCTAAAAACACTCTAATACCTATTTTAAAAAACACTTAACAGTATTCTAAATTTCTTAGAAGGATATTAATACCCTTGGCATAGATCCATGTAGGATGGCCTGGTTTATGTTTGTCCCATCAGGTCTTTTAATTTTAAAGTTTGTTGGGCATTATTTTAGCAATCTGAAAGCCCAGTCTACCTTCACCACAAAGTCATGGCCAGTTTACAAAGTCAATCTGTTCCAACTATTCTAACCAAATAGTTCTTAATTACTTTTCTCGGTAATGTCAGGTTGGGATTAATTTCCACCTGGGAATGTAGGATCCTACAGAATTATTGCTATTAATCTGTGTGGATTATTTACCTACTGTATGATAGTTCTACAAATTAAGAGTTTGGTGTACAAATATGCTTTTCACAATGATTTTATACATATTGCCTTGTTTACTGAAAACATTGTGTATTCAGAAGTCATAACTCTTGGACTATGACTATAGTGACAACAAATTTGAATTACATTGGCCTATATAGGCCTATAGGATTCCTTTCTTTTTGCCATTATGGTAATTATCAATGTAGCTGCCTTATGAAAGACCTGGGAAACTTAGTACAACAAAGAATTTCAATGAGATCCACAAAATGGCTCAGTGGGTAAAGGGATTTGCTGCTAAGCCTGACAACTATATTTTTTTTTTTCTCCAGGACACACATGATGCATGGAGATGATGGATTTGTGCAGGATTTCTCCACGGTCTCATGGCCCAGAAATTTCAAGACTGAAAGTTTATCCAAACATCTTCCAATTCCATTTTCTAGCTCCCCTTTCCAGTGCTCTGGAGCTCCAAGGTGGACAGCTCCGAAGGACTCTCTGCCGCAGCAAGCCTGTGGCATGCTTTTGCATTTGACTGCAGCAGTCCAAACTCTGCCAGTCATGTTACACCCTTCTCCAGCATGGATTCCTAGTGCATGAGGGCAGGAGAGAGACTGCATGGTTCTTTGGCTTGTATTTTCCAGTGTTTTCTTGGACTTTCTCAAGTTACATCCCTGTAAAGGGACATTCCCTGTGGTTCCATCCATCCTGCTTCTCACAGTTAATAACGTCATCTGCATGGCATGCGAGGTTTCTTAGCAATGCCCCTCAATGGCATATGACCAGAGGGTCATATCAACAACTGAAGAGACACCAAGTTCCCTATTGTCGCTTTATGCTAATCTAAACTGTCTTTTATTAACTCCTATCACATCCAGCAGCCTACATAGCACCTCCTGGCACTGTGAAGTCTAGATGAGGTAAGTAGGGAGGAAAATTCCCACTCAGCTCTAGCTTGAACTCCCTATATCCTGCAGCCAAAGTGTTTAGTGTCTTCACAACAGTCTTAGTAACAACTAGTCAAACTAACAACTTTCACTGTCCTTGAACAAAGATTAGTGTGTCATTCTTAGTTAATACCTGTTCATCCATCCTTTAGTCCAGGCTACTAAATATCACTACATATATATTCAGAGAGGTGGTCCCTTATCCTATTTACCCAAAACTCCCTGACATGCACTTTGTTTATGTTCTACAACATTGTTTTGTAAGGCTTGCCACAAATTTTTGTTAGATTACTGATATTGTCATCTCTACTGTTTTTATCTACATTCAGTCAAATATCTTTGGTTTGTTCTAACCATTGTATCTGCAGTCCCCCAAAAATGTCTAAAATGCATACTACACAAATATTTGTAGAATGAATAAATATATGGTCATAGGAATCAGCAAATAAATAATCAGCTGCTTTGGTAATCAGAAAAAGCTGGGATTTCACACACCAGACGTTTCAGAAATACCAGCTGACATGTATAAAAGAAAATCAAGCACACTTACCAACAACTTTCCAATGATTTTTAACCCTGCTTCTGCTTCTTGACTTCTGCCTCAGGGAGCTTTGAGAGGTGGAAGTTACAGAATACTTTGCATTAGACCACTGGTTCTCAATGTCTTCAAAGGATCTGGTGGAAATACAGAACTCTGAAGCCCCCACTTCCAGTGCTTCCAATTTAGAATGTTCACAGTGGGTTTTGAGAATTTACATATCTAAGGGCTGTGGTTCAGCAAGTGAAGCCCCTGCTGTGCATGCATGAGAATGTGAATTTGGGTCTCTAGCAGTCACATAAACAAACTGACTTCTGTCAAGGTCTTTTCCCCACCCCAGTGTTACAGTGAAAAGTATGACAGGTCAACATATTATGTGCCTACACAAAATTTTTGTTCTATTAATAACATCTGATTCAAATTTGTTGTCCAGCATGAAATGATAAGTAACAGTGATCAGTTTTCATAGACTACCTTCTTATTGGAATATGTCTTTGCATATTATTGATATGTGTCATTTAACAAGTATGTAGGATATTCTGTGACAAGACAGCTGAATAGAAGTTTCTTTATACTTTAGAATTAACCACACAAATGGGATTAAAGAGTGCTGATTTTAATTGCTTCTTATCTATTGTAATGGTTACTTTATTTTTTTAATTTAGTAATATTTTATTTTATGTGTATGAACATTTTGTTTGTGAGTGTGCATATATACCATTTGCTTGCCTGATGTCTATGGAGGTTAGAAGAAGGTGTCAGGTCTCCTAGGACTAGAGTTACAAATAATTATGAGCCACTATAATGGGTGATGGGAATGGAACCAGGGTTCTCTAAAAGAGCAGCAAGTGATCTTAACTGCTCAACCAACTCTTCAGCTCCTATAAAGGTTTTATCTAGAATGACAATTTGATTGGATCTTGAATTAACCACAAGACATGCCCCTGGGAGGATTAGTAAAGCATATCTAGGAAGAATTACCTGAGGAGAGAAGGTCTTCCTTTAGAGTGGGTACAGCCTTTAAGGAGCAGCTCAGACATAAAGAGGTCCTAGGAAAAATCAATGCTGCTTACTTGTCTACCTTCACTTCTTAACAGTGAGTGTGTCTGCCTTGATGGTGTCACTGCTGCTACTGTTGCCATCATTTTGCCCTGTCATTGGAGCTCAGCTTCTACAACATTTGCCTATGTGGACTTTGGACCAGAAGTTCTCCAGGACTCTTCAGAAAAGTTAATGTTACTTTGAGACTTTTGAGGCATCCAGCCTTGAAGAGTGAGAAGTTACTGCGTTCTTCTCAGCCTCTCCATCATGCAGATAAGCATTATTGGATTGCCCAGTCTGTATCATGTAAACCAGTCTTTTAAAATCACTCTGGCTATATATTGTCATTTTATCAGTTCTGTGCCTCTAGAACCTCCTAACTATTGTCACATCTATTCAACAAAGATGTCTTTGTTAAAAGGTGTTTTTGAGATAGTGGATATATTTACTATTAATATGTGGAGAAAGCAATGTATTTGTATACATATACACACATATTTAGACATAGATATAGATATGGAAAAGATGTATTTGTGTGTACAGATATGTGTGTATGTGTGTGTGTGCATACATATACATACATATAGTAAAGATAAATGTATGTCTATGATATACACATATCATATAAAATATATGCAGACATAGGTGTAGATGTAGCAAAAATGTATGTATATATACACATATATGTACATATATATTCTAAACTCAAATTTTTCATACTACATTGTGTCTATGTATATTAAGTGATGTTCTCTAGTGTAAAATAGGACATATTAGAAAAAGGTGTATCTTTTCATACCATATGAAAAGAATATATTATATATAATAGATGTCAGCATATGCTTCAGTCTCATTAAGTAAGCTTTTAGTTAATTTCAACGAAATGATTTCTGAAAAATCACAGTGAAACTACTGAGAACTTGAGTGATTTATTTTTTTCTTTTGTGATGAAGGCATCACAAGCCCTGAGCAATTTACTAGGTTGATTTAATTTGGAGTTACTCCCATGCTTTCTCCAATATCTACCCTAAATCTCTAGCTGAACCCTTTTAGAAATTGATGAAATGTTCTACCCTGTGTCACATACACACAGAGTTCAATTTCAGCATAAAACTCTCATTGATAGCCTACATCCTACTTAACAAAAATCCAATGTATTCTTTTCTCCTGATCTGTGCATTTGCTTCTGCCAGACAGAAATGAGAAAGATCAGTGCCCAGAGTAAATGCAATGCCAGATATCCCAACTCTAGGCTACAGAGATCATTATTATTTGTGGCAGATTAAACAAAAGGCATAAAAATAAGGGAAAGAAAATATCTAGAAGCTGTCGCTTGCTGAAGTTATAATATGGAACATGGCAGAGATTGGATTGTGGTCTGAGCCAGTCACTGGCAACCATATGATGTGTTTGAGTGAGGTCAGCACCCAACATGGAAACACTTGCAGTGTTTGAACATCAGGATGAAAATCCCACCCCTCTAAAACAAGAGAAATCAAAAACACTTTTGCATTATGTGTATTTGCCTAACTCCAGGGAACTATGCAATGTCTCTTTCTCTAATACATTTCAGGACTAGGATTTTATACTTTTATAAGAATGCTCTGAGAAGCCTTTCACCATCTCCTATCTCTTCCATGAGTCTTCTCTAATCCTACATCTGAAGTAACCTTAATTCAGCTACTTCAGAATCCTGTGTTGTTTGTCTAGAGTTTAACCATCTGCAGATTGATTTAGAACTCTTTCCTGTCCACACATGTCAGACTTGGGAGAATTAGTGGGAAAGATGTAAGAGGCTGGTGCTTTAGATACATCAGTGACATTGGCTTGCTCATTTCAGAATTTGCTTCTTAAGAAAAGATGGGTGGGGAGGGGGTAGAAAGGGAAGGATAAAACAGAAGAAAGAAAGAGAAATTGAGATTAAGTTTTATTATTTGATTGAGTTAAATTTTTTACATTTCACCCTCTCAGTGACAGTAATGTAATAATAGTAAAATTATAAATAATATAATTAATACAATATGATATGTAATTATAGCAAATGGTATATTATAATATAAGGAGGCAATAAGAGAGTGTGTTAGAAAAATCAAAAGCTTTGAAACATATATAAATCAATATCTTTAGTATTAATCTTAAGACAATAGAAATAGTAATTAAAATCCATGAAAACAACAAAACAAATAGAACTGCCCTTGGAATTAAATATCTTAGGGAACTGAGGGTTCCAAGATGGCATGTAAAGTGCAAATAGACCTACATCTATCACCTTGCATAAAACTTAAGGCCAAGTGGATCAAACACCTTAACATAAAGCCTGGCATACTAAATTTAATAGAAGAGAAAGTGGGGAAAAGCCTGGAACTTGTTGGCACAGGTGACAACTTCTTGAGCAGAACACCAATAGCTCAGGCCCTAAGACCAACAATCAATAAATGGGACCTCATGAAACTGAAAAGCTTCTATAAGGGAAAAGACACTGTCATTAGAACAAAACAGCAGCCTACAGATTGGGAGAAAATCTTCACTAACTCCACATGTGACAGAGGGCTAATATCCATAATTTACAAAGAACTCAAGAAAGTAAATGCCAAGAAACCAAATAATCCAATGAAAAAGCGGGGAGCAGAGCTAAGCTGAGAATTCACAAAGAGGAATCTCTAATGGCCAAGAGACACTTGAAGAAATGCTCAACATTCTTAATCATCAGAGAAATGCAACTCAAGGTGACTCTGAGATTCCATCTCACACCTGTCAGAATGGTTAAGATCAAAAACTCAGATGACAGCACTTGCTGGTGAGGTTGTGGAGAAAGGGGAACACTCCTCCATTGCTGGTGGGAGTGCAAACTTGTACATTCACTATGGAAATCAGTGTGGTGATATCTTAGAAAATTTGGAATAGCTCCACCTCAAGACCCAGCCATACCACTTGTAGGTATACATCCAAATTATTCATCTCCAAACCACAAGGACATCTCCTCAACTATGTTCATAGAAGCTTTATTTGTAATAGCTAGAAACTGAAAACAACCCATATTGCCCTCCCTGGAAAAAAACCATATTTCCCTCCATGGATGAATGGATAAAAATCTGTGGTACATTTACACAGTGGAATCCTACTCAGCTATTAGAAACAAGGAAATCATGCAATTTGCAACCAAATGAATGGAACTAGAAAAGCTCATCCTGAGTGAGCTAACCCTGACTCAGAAAGATGCACATGGGATGTATTCACTTATAATTGGATTTTAACCATATAGTACAGGATAACTATCCTACACCTAACACATCAAAAGGAACAGGAACATAGACTTTGTTACCTGTTAGTGAGACATTTTTCCCTAATGGTGCTGCCATGTAGGCCCCCAGTACATGAGGAAGCTCTTAGCCCTCATATGACTGCTGAACTGGGGGGGGGGGCTGATAGTTAGGGACACCCCAATCTGGAGGAATAGGATAGGGAGGAGAGGAGAGAGGGGGTGGGAGGGTGGGATTTGAAGTGGTAGAAAGAAGGCACTGTGTTGGAGATCTGACTTGAAGTAATAAATAAATATAAGAAAAAGAATCTTAGGAAACTGATTACACTAATAGCATACATCTTTCTGTTTTGTTTATTTCTGATTTCTTTTTTAGTAAATTTAATACCTGTACAGTTTAGTGTATTTGAATCTGCACAACTTTTTAATAACTGTCAGCTATTTTTAATAGGTTTTCTAGGCAACAAAGATTAAAAGCAAAGTTAACAGTGGGAATAGAGAAAAGCCAGTTTAAATTATCAAAAATGGCATTATTCAAAAGTTCATAAATTTTTTTTTAGCTATATCCAATAGCTTGCCAAGAATACATAAATCATTCTTATTTATATTCGGATCTTCATATCTCAATAAATCTGCATGTATTAAGCTGGAATTTATAAATGAACATAATATAAATCACAATGTAGGTAATTAAAAAAATATTTATACCATTGGGAAAATGGACTAGATAAGAAAAGAAAGAGCATGACAAGTTGGATGAGAGTTACCTAAATCCTTGTCCATTGCAGACATTACTAGTGGATTTCAGCATTTTTCTACTGAGATAGTAAATACACTTAAGATCCTTCTCACTGTTCCCAGCAATTGAGTCACACAATCTGAGCTTTGCCACTGCAAATTAACTTTTAATATTTTAAATATATATACATATATATAATGAATTTGCATAACTCTTAAATAAAGCTCATTAAAAGACAAACAAACAAAAGAAAACAAGAACAACAAAAATGTTCTCAAACAATACTTTTCTATACTTTGGAAGACACTTACAAATTTCAAATTCAAGTTGGTATTTTTTCAATCAGCTGCCTGACTTCTTGACTCCCCATTTTGTGAATGGTACTGGTCCTTCTCAGTAGGAAATGCCAAGTAAATGAAGCTTGCCCAGCATGAATCTGTTTGGCAATTCTAACAAGGCTTGAAGAATTGGTTTTCTCATTAAAAACAAGGGAAGCTGCCTATCTGGTGCATTTACAATTTCTGGGCACCAATTTGATGGGCTGCTCTACTTGAACAAAAATATTGAAGCATAAGGAATACAAATGAAAATCAAATATTCAGTAATGATGGCATTAAACATTCACCTTGACTACAGGAGATAAAAATTTCATTTCCTTGAAATGTACTGCCTGGGTTGATAGGCTTTATTTGCAGAAGTTCTAAGGCTTTCTTTCCTGGATAGGACTAACCACTCACTAGCTCCTTCCTGGTGTCTGCATCCTTCATGTCTCATTTCTTTTCAATCCTGGTAATAACTGCTAAATTCAATTCAAACTTTCCCATGTGTCAACGCCTTCCTTGAATTAACTCAGTTAAGCTCCAACAGCTATCTAGAGAAGGTAGCACTAATAACTTTAAACAAACACAGAAACAGAGTCAGGAAGGTTAAGTTGCTTTCTCAAACCCACACTGTAGGTAAGTGACTCAGTGTGTACTTTAATACTTGTGAACTATCCCCAGGACCCAAACTTGTAGCACTAGACTCTCCACCCTACTCCATGCTACTCTTCTCTCTTTGTTTCCTCCTTCTTTCCACTTAGCCTCATCCACCTTTCTTCTTCTCCCCACTTCTCTGTCACTTTTTCCTCTCTACTTTGTTTTGGCATCCCATTGTACTCTTGGATTGTTTTTCAGTTCTAAGTAGATTCTGCTACTTAAGGAGAAATTTTTTTTTTAAATGTAACTCTTAGTTTATTTTACTTTTGTTCCAGCATTTAACATTTTGGAAATATATTATTCTTATGATCACTCCCGTCACATGCAACCCAGGCCCTATTGTTGAAATTAAATTTATGACTTTGCTTTTCTGCCCTATTTGTGTGTACATATGTGTTTATATGTGTGTGCTAGTATATGTTACACACACACACACACACACACACACACACACACACACACACAACATGCACACAGGCACAAATAAACATATACATGCATGAGCCCTGCACATGTTCATTACTAGCTCACAGTTTTTGAGCTTGGGAGTTGTTGGATTTTGTTTCTCAAGCATAAACAGTGTTTCCAAATCTAGCATCATCCTCTAGAGAAGGCCAATAAAATTTGACTCATGAAGAGAAAGAAGGGGAAAAAAAATCCAGGAGGCGAATGTAATATGGGAGAAAATGAAAGAGATTTAGTACAGCTATCAGCAGACCATTGTGCTGTCTTTAAGAGTCTGTTGAAACAACATAATAAAAGGTAATAAAGATTGGATTTATAGTTTACCTGGTGGAAATGGCTTCCTGTTTGTATCCTGCCCATTTGCAGCCTATCTTTGTCTTGGGACTGGGGTCTTTTCTTTTTGAGTCCCACTATCCCATGCCCTTTCTTTTGACTTAGGAGACATAAGTGGTTATCCAAATAAGATTGGCAGGTAAGGTCATCATCCATTGGCTCTTTCTCTTCTCTTCTTTGTTCTGTGATTTAATGACCCAGCATTTCTTTTGTAAGTTGTACTTGGATCAGTCAGTCCACACTGGCTACTAGAAAAGAGGACAGAAACCTAATCCTGAGCGTAGTTATGCCAACTCCCAGAGGGATTGTTGTTTTACCTTTGTGTTCAAATAAATCTCTGGAACATTTCTCAATCAGTGCCCATTAAGCCTTTGAGAGGCAGTTGGCATCCATGCCCAGGGGAGAGGCTAAGTCAAGTATGAGAAAGACAAAGGGACTTTGTTTAAGTGCAAAAGTTCTGAATCATGCTTTTAAATGAGGTCAGGACAGAATTCAGTCTCCTGAATGTATAGGGTTGATTTTTAGTCTAATCTAACTATTTACTTTAGAAAAAAAAAAATGAATCAATGTATTAGTGGATAAAACGGGAAGAGAAATCTGAAGGTTCATGATCTAATTACCGCCAGTGAGGGATATGTGAGATTTTAGTCTCTTTGGACTTCAGTTACCAATTGTATGAGAAGGGACACAATAAAGAAACTGCTGACATGACTGCTGCATTATTAGGTGGAAGGTTGTTTCTTGTGTATGAATAAGAAGGAGAAAGTGTCCAGAGATGTCTAGAAGAGTTCAGAGATGAGATAAAGAGAATCAGACTGGGTTTGTGCAAGGCTTATATCTGCAAGATAGATGACAGTGCACAAGGGGGTATGAGAGGGCACAGCAGGAAGGAATAGTGGAGCCAGGAAGATATAGAGAATAGAGCATAGCAAGAGCAGCAAGATAACAAGACAGCAAGAAAGAGAACAGTAAGAGTAACTGGGTTATAAGAAGGATGATCAGTTGCAGGAATAGAAACCTAGGAGATGGAGAGAATGCACAGTACAGGAGGAAGTGAGAAGGACTAGGGTATTAGCAGGGACTTTGTAATATATAGCAAATACTTTTGAATAGGGACTGAGGGAGCCTGAAGTTCAGTGTAGGCTTTGATATGCTAATAGCTACCATAGGCTTATTCCAATTGAAAGCCATATGTCCTTTATGTGCCAGAGGCAAGGGGAATGACTCCTCTTGGGGGATGGAAAAATTCCGTTTCAGAAGTTGCTGAGGAACGCTGGCTTTTATCTAACTGATAGAAGCCTTTCTATCCTCCCACTTAAGCTCATTTCTGGATATACACACTATCTGAGACCTAATATACATACACACTGAGACTTTGACTCCAGGCTCTCTTCTGTCTCTGATACTCTAGACCTTGTTAAAAAGATGGCAGAATACCACCAGCATGCTTTCTGGATCTAGGTTTCTGATAATAGGCCCATGACTTACATCTTTCTTCTAGAAAATAACCCTCATTTCTGTCTTATTTTATATATATATATATATATATATATATTATAGCTTATTTCTAGAATTGACTCAGCCAAGTGGCTGCAGAGGGGCTAGAAAGGCTGAAAAGTTTTGCCAGCTAAAATTTATAGTTTTCCTTCCTTCTTTTCCTGCCTCTGAATCTGAATAGTGGTTGAAGCCAAAAAGGAAATTAGGATCTTCTGGTGGGAAGAACATAGAATTGTGGCCACAGGGTGTTAAAAGTGAAGAGAGATTGTTACAACAACAGATGAGGTCTTAAGAAGAGACTCTATTATCAGAGTACGAATTGTGATGGAAGACTGAATGAAAGCCTAAGGTAAACATAGACCTTGCTGTAGAATCCTCCTAAGACCTTGAATACAGGAGCATCTCAGCTGAGGTTGTAACTGTCAGAAAAAAAAAAAAAATCAACCTGAAGAACATGGAAAGAGGACTTTGGTCTTGGGGGGTGGTGAGTGTCAGAATTTTTTATGGACATGGACACTTTTTTTCCACTGGCTAGAAATCCTCACAAGAGAAGCCAGGCAGTACAAGAATGGAGGTGAGAAGGGGCTCACAGAGTTGGAATTTGGGTCCACTTAGTGATCTGCTGACCTGCAGTTACTGTGGGGACTTTGAAATCTTTCTTATAGGGATCTCACATTCCCTTTTCCTCTGTTATTTTCCATCTTCTCCATTTTCAACTTTTTTTCCCATTCCTTTCTCTTTCTTTTTCTCTTTTTCATCCCCAGGCCTCCTTTCATTCCCCTTTCCTTTCTTATTCTTATCTTTTTCTTCTCTGACTGATGTTTTCCCTCAACCTTCTGCCTTGTTCTTTCTTTTCTTCTCTATTCTGCCATTTTCTTTACCCACGTTTCCTGTGTTTTTTTTCCCTCCACTCATGTTTATTTCTTTCAAACATTGTCTTTTTGCTTTCTCTCTTAGACTCTTTCACTTTTGTACTTTTTTTCTCTTTCCTTTTTGTTTGTAGCACACACACACACGCACACACACACACACACACACACACATTTAACCTCCTAATCATGTTTAACAGCAACCTCAGGTTTCCTGGAGAGATGTTTGAGAAGTATGAAATACTTGTGATTTCATTATCTAAATACCATCTTGATGAAACTCTATGTTCCCAACTTCCCAACTAAGCTAAAGTTTAGAGAGCTAAATATTAGTTCAAGGAAAGAGGATGTCTTAGTTAGGTTTCTATTGTTGTGATAAAATACCATAATCAAAACCTACTTGTGGATGAAAGAATTTATTTCATTTTATAGCTCTGAGGTCGTAGTTCAACACTGAAGGAAGTCAGGGTAGGAACTCAAGACAAGAACCTGAACCTGAAGGTAGGAACCAAAGCAGAAGCACAGAGTGATGTTGCTTACTGGCATTTTCCTCCTAGGTTCCTTTACCTGTTTCTTATATACTCCAGGCCTACTTTCCCAGGGATACCAAGAACCATAGTTTGGCTGGGATCTCTCATATCAATCATCAATAAGGAAAATGCTCTACAGCCTTGCCTATAGGTGATCTGGTGAAGGTATTTTCTCATTTGAGATTCCTATTTCCAGAAATTCTAACTTTGTCAAGGTGATAAAAAAAAAGGTCTTTGATCCACTTGGAATTAAGTTTTGTACAAGGTGATAGGTATGGGTCTAATTTCATTCTTTTGCAAGTGGACATCCAGTTGGACCAGCACCATTTGTTGAAGATGCTGTCCTTCTTCCATTGTGCAGTTTTGGCTTCTTTGTCAAAGATTAGTTGGCCATAGGTGTGTGGGTCCATGTTTGGGTCTTCAATTCGATTCCATTGATCCACTGGTCTGTTTCTATACCAGTACCATGCTGTTTTTATTATTATTGCTCTGTAGTACAGCTTGAAATCTGGGATGGTGATACCTCCAGATGCTTTTTTATTGTACAGGATTGATTTAGCCATTCTGGGCTTTTTGTTGTTCCATATGAAGTTGAGTATAGCTTTTTCCAGGTCTATAAAGAATTGTGTTGGTATTTTGATAGGAATTGCATTGAATCTATATATTGCTTTTGATAGAATAGCCATTTTTATTATGTTGATCCTACCTATCCATGAGCATGGGAGATCTTTCCATCTTCTAAATGCCTCTTCCATTTCTTTCTTCAGGGGCTTGAAGTTCTTGTTGTATAGGTCCTTTACTTGCTTGGTTAGGGTTACTCCCAGGTATTTTATATTGTTTGTGGCTATTGTGAAGGGGGTTGTTTCCCTTATTTCTTTCTCGGTATGCTTGTTTGTTGTATAAAGAAGGGCTTCTGATTTTTTTGAGTTAATTTTGTATCCAGTCACCTTGCTGAAGTTGTTTATCAGCTGTAAGAGTTCTTTGGTGGAATTTTTGGGGTCACTTATGTATACTAACATATCATCTGCGAATAGGGATAATTTGACTTCTTCATTTCCAATGTTTATCCCTTTGATTTCCTTTAGTTGTCTTATTGCTCTAGCAGGAACTTCAAGTACTATATTGAAGAGATATGGTGAAAGTGGACATCCTTGTCTTGTCCCTGAGTTTAGAGGAAATGCTTCAAGCTTCTCTCCATTTAATTTGATGTTGCCCACTGGCTTGCTGTATATTGCCTTTATTATTTCTAGGTATGGTCCTTGTATGCCCGTTCTCTCCAGAACTTTTAGCATGAAGGGGTGTTGGATTTTGTCAAATGCTTTTTCTGCATCTAGCGAGATTATCATGTGTTTTTTTTCTTTCATCTTGTTTATATGGTGAATTACATTGATAGACTTTCATATATTGAACCATCCCTGCATTCCTGGGATGAAGCCTACTTGATCATGATGTATGATATTTTTGATGTGTTCTTGAATTTGGTTTGCTAGTATTTTATTAAGTATCTTTGCATCTATGTTCATGAGGGAGATTGGTCTGAAGTTCTCTTTCTTTGTTGGGTCTTTGTGTGGTTTAGGAATCAGAATGACAGTGGCCTCATAGAGTCAGTTTGGCAATGTTCTTTCTGTTTCTATGTGATGGAAGAGTTTGAAGAGTAATGGTGTTAGTTCCTCTTTGAAGGTCCGGTAGAATTCCGTGCTAAAGCCATCTGGCCCTGGGCTTTTTTTTGGTTGGGAGATTATTAATGACTGTTTCTATTTCCTTAGGAGTTATTGGGCTGTTTAAGCTGTTAATCTGATTTTGATTTAATGGTATCATACCTAGAGATACTTAAAAATGAAATGTGAAGCTCTGGCCTCTTGATACCAACCGTCTTAAACTGTTTAGGATAGTTAAGAAAAACAAACTCCTAGTCATGCATGCATATCACCTTGTTAGCTACTATGACAGTCTATCACAGATATTCTCTAAGCTACTCAGAAATCAAGTTGTTAAGAGACAAGCAACATTTGCTTATCTAAATACAAGAGATAGATAGGGCATCTTCAAAAACCCCAAGAGATCTGCAGAATATGGCATTCAAAGATGTGGTCTTAAATTAAGATTTTTTTTTGATATCGTGACATATCAGCTCCTGACAGCACCCCCTATTCTACTCCAAGTAGAAGATAAGCATCGAAGAATCTCCAGTGTGAGATGGTTCAATTAGTGGCAAGCCTATCTCTTGGCATGTAAAAACTACTTGCTTCAACTGCAGACAGACTGCTGTCCAAAAAGGACAAAACTTGGTAGCAGGGAAGTCGACAGCCTATCTCTGCCAAGGCAGGGTAGGTTAGTCCTTAATAATCCCTGCTCTACAATAAATGTCTGTCAGAGAAACAGGACCAAAAGGCTGAAGACTGATGCTGGAATGTATGGAGAGAAAATGGGAACTGTCCAGGTAGTCACTGGTTTGTCATTTCTTAGTATTGGAAGCTGCAGGCCCTGCACTTCCTATATAAGCAGATATATTTATCCTTCTCAGCTCTCTGAGGTGGTTGAAGAATAGACAGCTTGAGTCTCATAGCTAAATGTTGAGTTGTTTAGGAATCAAGAGGGCATTCTAGATCTAAGAAGACGGTTATAATAGTGATGCAAGTTAGTATGAAAGCTAAGTCAGTTATAGAACTTTAAACTCATGGAGATGGTTAGAAGGTAGAAGGTTAAAGTCAGGGGCCAAATATGTATTAACTGGACATTGGGAAGGTATACTGGGCCATTTAACTCTCATAAATGTGGCATATTTAATTCTGCTGTTTTGTATAGAATTTACTGTTATAAGAGAAAGAACCATTTGTTGGATTGAAAAGGGAAGCTGTTGGGGGGGGAAGAGGGTGGAAAGGTGGGACAGGAAGGGGGGATAGGGAAGGGTTTGTGACTGAGATGTAACTTGAAGAAAAAAATAAAGTACTTATATAAAATTAAAAAAAAAGAAAAAAAAGGGACCCTTAAGGAGGAGATCTGAGGTTAATTCTCAAATCTGTCTGAAATCCAAATAGAATGTGAAATCATATGTAAGTGACCAGAAAGCCAATCTATATTGCCTAAATTATCAGGGCAGTTTTACATTTTAAGACTAAAGAGCAGTTTGTAGTGGCAAGCTTGTCAGTTGCCCTTGACTGACAATAGGGACTTGCTTATGTATATATGTATGTATGTATGTTTGGTTGTTTGTATTTTTAAAGTTCCATATTGTTGTCAAACTGAGAATATGTTAGGTACACTTCTGTGAAAATACATTGGAAATTGCTAAATATGTTTCATAAAGTATTTGCTTTTCATGGCTACTTTTTCCCATTCATAAAATATGTATACAAAAATTATATCATTCCTAAAACACATTAACCACAGGTTCCAGATAGCCAATGGAAAACTATTTTATCTTGAATAGTATTACAGAGGGTGCCAGTTCTTTGGTTTCACTAGGTATACATGTAATTTCCATGGAGTTTCTTTCTATCACTACAATTTAAGATAGAAACTATTATTTTTTCTAATTCTTTTTATATTGTGTATGTCAGTGGCCAATAAAGTATACAAAAGTTCTCATTGCAGATATTTTCTAAGCTACTCTGTGTCTCCTGAGCCCTAGAGACTCTTGTACTTTGTGGATATCTTCTTAGTTTTTCTCTTCATGGAGGGTTTTTAATCATCCCTGGGCCTCCCAAGTTAAGAAGATATCCATTTTTCTTGTGGACATGGCTGACCTTTCATTGGCTGACCTGTGTCTCTATCGAAGTTGCACATGAAATAGGCGATAAAGATCTAAAGATCTTCTCATCTGTAAGCAAGGCCAAACTTCTAGTGGTCAGAACCTCACAAGCCTTTGGTAGTTTGTATGCCCCTGGGAAAGATCAATCACCCATAGCTCTTTGATTGTAAAGGGAAAAACCAAAACAAAATAAAGTAAAACAAATGAACAAGCACAAAAGCAAGAGATGGGGATATGTATGTGATGTGGCTGTCTCCGTGATTTAATCAGCTTTCATCCAAAATGTAGTGTGTCCTTTGTGTATGTATGCAAATATCTTCACAGTAAAACCCATTCCAAATGGTACCTTCCTTTGAAGTTTTTTTGACAGCATGCTTATGTTTACAAGAACATTCTCTGGAGCCCAACTGTCCTGAGGTCATGATATTTTAAGTGTGTACAAGCATCAAACCGAAACATGTGCTCCCAAGGCACAGAGACACTTTTACTCTCTCATTCTGAAGTGTTATCTAATTTCTAAGTTAACCTATGTCTGCTTCATAGATGCTTTAGCCAAAACTAAGTAGAATTAAAGTGAGATTGCATGACCACTGATGCAACATAAGAAGAATCCTACTGACATCTGAAGCCTGAAACTCATGGGAGGAACCTCTCATAGACAATATGAACAGAACCCATCCTTCATTTCACCTCGCTGGGTTTCTGAAGAATCTTTTGCAATAGTAGACAAATAAACCAAAACAGTGTTTCAGTATTTAAATCAGGGAAAAAAAAAGGAATGATACTGAGAACCTTTGGGTACAGCTATTAACTTAAATAACATAATCAGTACCTGCCAGTGTGTGACATTTAGAAAGCATTTAATGAATATGATTCCTTCCTATTCTTATAACTTTAGTAGTTTTAATGATCCATATGTCTTATACTTTACTAGAATTATTGCTCTCTCATTGCAGGAGTTGAATTGTATTCAAATTATATTGGCTGGTACACACACAGGCACACACACACACACACACCCTATTTAATTCTTTTAAAATAAGCATTCAAACAAATAGAAGGAACACTGGAGTGACAGTTAGTAGGTCTAGTTATGGGCTATCTGATTGTAATCACTTCTTTCTCCCCTAAGGAAGCATTTTCTTTGTTTTAAAGTGGGAAAGACTAAAATGAAAGGGATGGTGGCCAACTAGTTAAGACCTGGAAACTATTTTCAAATTCTTAAACAACCTTATGGGAAAGAAAAGCAGATTACCTCTCTCATGTGCACAGCCTGTACAGTCAGGGCCCTCAGTGGAATAGATCACCTCAAGGCAATAGGAAATACCCAGAGTCAGATTGTTTAAAAATGAGCGGAATGCTCTGTGGACCAGTAACTGTCCTGAAGTTGGTGTTGAAGCTAAATGTCATTTTATATCTATGTTATAGGGGTGAAGTGACATTAAATAAACATTTTTTGTCTTTACATTTTTAAAGAGTTATTTATTTGATTTTATGCTTGTGATCGTTTTGTCCACCTGTACAAATGTGCACCACTTGCATCCCTAATACAGGGATCAAAAAAGTGCATTGGGTCCTCAGAAACTGTAGCTGTAAATGGTTGTGATCCACCATTTTGGTGCTCTACCCTCAACCTGGGTCCCCTGAAACAGGACAAAGTACTCTTAGCTACTTAACATCTCTACAAGCCCCCAGAGTATATATTCTCAACTCTGTGGCTAGAGGACTTCTTCAAGTTCTAGCATTTGTCACACCTGCAACACACCCTTGGTCTTCAGGATTCTTTTCCATAATCACTATGTAAGTGTGTTTGAGGTGTCTATATAGGGAAATTATAAGTCTAACACTCTGGTGTGTGGATCACCTGTGAATAGCCTACCCCATTTACTTCAGTGGTGCCAAGAATAGGAGCAAGTATGAGTCAGTGGGGAAAAAGTATTGATTAGGAGTTGAGTTATAAGTGCACTTTCAGAGGTGATTTAATGGTCTGAAGGAGCTTATAAGAGAACATAGAATGAAGAAAGCTTCTGGAAACTATAGGCACAGAATAGGGAAGGCAATGTAAGCCAAAGTGAAGGTTTGTAATTCTTCTGAGACCATTCACATTTACCAGGTGAGAATGACTCCAGATAAAGTTTAGAAATAACACCTCAGGAGATTATCATATGTAGAATGGATTCCTTTCTTTAGGGCACTGACCCATTTATTTAGTAGCAATAACTTATGAAGGTACAACAAAGAATACAAGAAACATGTGACTTTGGGAGGGTTAAGGGGACACAAAAAAACCTTTTATTATCAGTGTTTTATATCCATATATCTTCTCCTATTACTTAATTGACCAGAATTAGTACACAGTCCTAATTATAAGAGGAAAGACAGTCTACCTAGAAGTCTAATAGGAGACGTGAATCACAAATGGGTGACAATAGTGCTTACTGTAAAAGAAAGAGGGTGATGTAGGAAAGGCATTCAGTAAGCATCTGAAAGGGCTGAACAAAGAGAAGCATGAGATATCGTTGTGTCTACTTCACTAAAGACACCAAATAAGGTTGCATGAGAAAAGATACAAGGTGATTTTGAAGTGCTGCCTGTTGCAAGATATTAAAAATAACTCTAAAAGAAGGAATTGGATCCTCTAGAACTGTATGGTGGATAGTCATGAACTGCTATGTGGATGGTGGGAACCCTGTCTAAATCTTCTGGAACAACTAGTGCTGAGCTGTCTGTCCACCTAATGTTCTCTTCTAGTTTCCACAAGTACCAGACATCCACATGGGGTGCATACATACATTCAGACTCACACCCATACACATAAAGTAAAATTTATAAAATAATTCTGGTTTCTGAAGTTTCACCCTGTGGTTAGTTGGGCCTGTGTATTTAAGTAGAACATCACTAGAGGGAAAATGTGTGGTAGAGGAGAACTACTCACCTCATTTGAGCAGGCAGGAGGGAGAGGTGGGGAGGAATGAATCCGGCACAAAACATCACAAAGGATGTACCTAGTTACTTATTGCCTGTGCATCAGCCCGACTTATAGATTCCCAGGCTTCTGCAAATAACACCACTAGCTGGAAGCAATCCTCCTAAATGAGGGTTTTGGGGTGTGTGGAGGTTATTGAACATCCAAGGTACAACACTTGGCCAAATCATAAAATGTTAGGCTTCCTGTAGTTTATAAAGCTAATGTAGTCTTTCCTTTCCCATAAGAGTTCCAATTGTAGAAGATCCCAAGGGAGACTGATTAGTCAAACCAACGGACTGAGAAGCGCAGAAACCCACAAACTTATTTAGAAGAATCAGCTCAGGTAGGTAGTCATTTACTCCTTCCAGATTTGGGAGGCTGAGGCTTTTCTATGTGCCATGAAGAGTGTACTAGATTTCAATTGGCAGCATGGCTAGGAAAATTTTTAAATGCACAACCAATTGCAAGAAGTCTGCCTAATGCTGTTTTTGGGAAAGTGCAGGCTAAAAATAGTCAAGGTTTTTCCAGACACAGCATTATTTTGATGTTGGTCTTTATGGCCTATCTATTTTTATTCTTTCTGGTGTGTTCTTGTGGTTTTGTTTCCACCCTCCCTTTACCTTCTGCTTCTGTGACATTGGCAGATATATCACAGACATTGATGTTTCATGGCTGCATAAATCCACATATCCCTTATCTGTTTGTTTATTCATCAGTTTATCTTTCCTTTCCACAATGATATCTGGTTTTTAAAATTTAGAATGCTACATTTTCTGACATGCCGTTCTTGTCTGTGAGCACTATTTTTAAGCACTATGGGGTTCTGTAGGGTAAACCTAGTAATAAGAATAACATTAATAGCAAATTACAAAGTGTGATGAGAGATGTAGAGAAGCAAATATACAATTGCATACACATACACACACACACACACATGAACAAGTACATACATATGCACACACACACATTACTGCAGAACACTGTGGGAATATAATTGGGAATATCTACTAACTTGAGAGTCCTTGGAATCTGGGGGTTAGAAGCAGAACAGTTCCTTCTGAAGCAATTGATGTAGTAGGAAAGACAAAAAGGACTTGCTAAAGAAAAGGATTGATATATTTACAGTAATCCAAGCATAGAGGCTAGTGTGGCATGCTCACCGGCCTGCAGTTTTTTGGGAGTCTTTTGATGAATGAATGCCTATATTCCTTACCTAATCGCCACCTCACAAGTTTATTGTAAGGATTGTATGTGATCCTCTCAGTAGTGTCTGACAGATTTCGAAGCACACAATAGGCACTATCTGCACCTTCCTTTTCCTCTTGCATTTTCTTGATGCTGAGATTTCTGCCATTTTCACACCAGAGTACCTCATGGTAAGTATCTGTTTGGCAAAATGACCTTGGATATAAGTCGGTCATCTGCCATTAAGCCCAGTTTTAAGTTTTGTCTTCTCTTGAGAAGACCCCCTAAGGACAGAAGCAAAACAGCAACTTCCCCAGATTTCTCCTCTGCTTGGGGAAACAGCTAGCAGTGTCTCCTTTGCAGACTGTTTTTCTGCCTCTAGGGAATGTCTTCTCATGTAAATCCTGTAATTAGAGGTTTCCACCCCCTCCACAGAGTTGCATCTGCCTTCCTAGATATGCACCCATATGATTGTGAAAACGTAATCACGGGGGCTGCCACTGCCTACAACTTGGTGTAGACATAAGTTCTGAATAAATTTAGGTTTCAAGAGCAGGAATCTCTTGCTTCATACTTCTGGTCTGGCTGCACATTTGGGCTCTGCTGGCATGGAATCTTGACATTTTTATAACTTTTAAAAATAAAAACCAAACCTACAAATTATATAAGAAATAAAGATATACCCAGGTTTATAGATGAAGACTGAAAGGCTTAAAAAGATGAAGAAGCACTTGATTGAGGTCATGGGGCTGACCAGCTTATGCCTTCAACAGCCTTGGAACTTTATTATTGCTTGTTTTTATGATATCCCTAGGGAAATGCAATAAGGTATATGACAGAAGCTTTTTCTCATGGAATTATCTGGTTTTGATGTGTTTTTGGTGTGTGTATGCGTTCATTAATTCAAATTATATTCAGATTAATTTGTGAAAAATATAAAGAAAACAAAGTAAAAGAATGTATAAACAATCATTAAGATTTTGGCATGTAATCTCCCCCATAAACTCATGGGTTTGGACATTTGGTCTCCCAATGGTGGTGATGTTTTGAGAAGTGGGCCCAGTGGTTTAGGGGGCCACTAAGGATGGAATCTGGGAGGGCTTATACTCAAGGTCCTTCTCCTAGTCTTAGTCTTTTTATGCCTCTTGATCCATCAAGATATGAGTAAACACACTTGCACTTTTGCTGTCACAGCCTTGAGCCTGTTCCTAGGCCAAAACACTCTGCTGTGAGCCATACTAAGGTCCTCTTCTCCTTGGGTATGTTTTGTCAGGTGTTAGGTAACGGCAAGAGGAATGTGATAGATAAAACAGGAACACCTAAGGAAGAACACAAGTCACTAGTTATACAATCTCCAAAGACACTTTGGGGTTAATACATGACATAGGGACATAGCCATTGGGTGGTGAGGAACCCCTCACACTAGCTTTAAATAGCACAGGTATTAGAGTCTTCAGGAATCACCTTTGCTTTCCCTCGCCAGTGCCCTCCTTGGCTGCATTGATCACAGGAGGTGTCTCTGCTCCAATTGTCCTCCTGCATTGTCTGTCTTGATGAAAAATGACCAGTTATTATTTCCTAACTTTGTGTTTGGAGAGCCACAAAGGAATCACTAGCCACGTAAAAATAGCTGCTGTTATTGTAACAGCCTTTTCATTGATGGTCTTAAGTGTGCAGCATTTGGTATCGATTACTACCATCAGTCTTGGGGAAGGACATACTGTAGGGAAAGCAAAGATAATGGTTGGAGCATCATCATCAGAGCTGCAACGTGCTGAGTTGTGTCCTTAGAGCTTGCAAGGAAGTGTGTTTGGGTTACAGACGCATCTTGCTTTGCAGAGTAATCATGCACCTGCAAAAGCTATTTTCAAGAGTAGCACCCTATAAAGCAAGTCCAGATTTCTTAGTGTTGGGTTTCCATATGTGAGACACTTGAAAATTTTAGTACTAGTTTGATATTCAGTGTACTTTCTCACTCTTTATCCTTCTATATTTTTAGTCATCCGCAGCCATCAGTATTTAAAGACAAAAAGCAAATCAATAAAGAAGGCTCTGTTATGTCTTAAATGGGTCCTGTAATGTGGTAAAAGACATATTATTCTGTCCTCTTTCCTTCCTTTTTTCTGGTCTTTTATGATTTCCTCTACCTCCGGCTCCATGCTTGAATTGCTTCCTATCACTTTTTCTGCATTCACATAACAAAAGCAAAGCCGCCGTCCTTTGACATTGAAAACAACAAGGTGCTAAAGTTGTGGGAAATAAAATAGTAATAACACCTTTAGAGAAATCTACTGATACAGAATTCATAGATTCATATGCATTCCTATCAACTAAAAAGTGGAAGAAGTGGGAATGAGGTTGAGATCCTAGAATATAAGAAGATGAGTCAACCCACATCTCCTGGTGGAACTTGTATCCAAGGAATAGAATATAGTCATGTCCAAGGATGTTTCATCCTCAAACCTGTGCTTTTTATTTACATCTATGAGACTTTTGCATTTGACCCAGGTTTGAACTCTGGCCCAGATACACACTGGCTATTGATGTACCTACTCTTTTAAAAATTTGATCATCTCACTCACAGAACAAAACCTCCCAGGATGATTGCAAGTTTTGCTGTGAAATCCTGTGTGCAATGCAGCCAAGAAAACGTAGATACACACCCACTTTTTCTATCCTCAAGTCAATGTTATTTAGAAAGTCATAGATGGTAATGCAAACCATAATCCATTTGTTTATCAGGTGGATAGGGAACACTCTGGGTGACTGGGTGCTTGTCTCAAAAGATAGTAACAGCTCACTTTGGCAGGGAAACAAACTCAGGGCAGTTGGTTCTTAGAATAATAATCCCACTTGTTAACAAAAGAATTGATCTATCTGCAGTTCTTTTTGAGCAATTTACATGGAGTGCCCCAGAAACTCAGATATGGGAAATGCTACTCCTCTTACAAGGGAATCTACGGTCATAGCTTTCTATTCTGGCCTGGATAATGTCCCAGAGCCCTCTAACATTTCCTCTCCAACTCTGCCTCTTATGACTTATAAGTTTTAGACACTGTAGCTCAGAAAATAAAACTTATCTCCCACTTATCTTACATGGCAAGCTGATAATAAGGACCATGCATAAAGAAGGAAACACCTGGAACCCAGAGCCAATGATTTATTTATAAATTAAAGAGAATTTTCTGAGTAAATTTGTGGTCACTTTGGGTGTGTTGTAATGCCACACTATTACATTTTCTTGGGACAGTGAAACAGGAGTTTTTCTATGCTTCTCTGTAAGGGAAAACATTCTACCACCACGTATCTGAGAGTGTGTGGTAAAAGCTAATTCAGTGAATTATTTCATCATCCAGGAACCAGGAACCTAGAGATATGGAATAAGATATGCTCTGAGGCAGGGAGAAGAAAATGAGAATATGATATTGAGGGAGGAGAAGAGAGATGAAAAGAAAGGTACTGGGTCAAAGGTGTGTGAAGAAAAACACAGGACACAGAGAAAGACAGGCTGATTATCTAAGAGAAAAATAGAATTAGAGAAGGAAGAACTAATATAGATGAGAGACAGACAGATGATACACACATGGGGGCAGAGAGAGAGAGAGAAAGAGAGAGAGATGCAACCAGGGAAATACATCCTTACTACAGCCATAAGCTAGCAGCAGGGGGCATCAGAACTCCATGGTATATTAGGAGATTACCAATCAAGAGAGTATTAGAAGGGAGAAAGAAAGAATAGGTACTAAGAGAAGAGGGCTGAGAAACCTTCCTTGTAATTTTACATTCAGAAAGGAGGGTTGTTATTCCTGGGGGCCTGTATTTGGGAGTCCAGAAAAATTCTCTCAGGCGTATTCCAGCACGCTCATCTTTGTTACAGAAGACATGTGAAGGTCTGTTTGAAATGCTAGCAAAGGCTGTGCTTAAGGGGAGTTTCAAACACTTAGGCACTGTATTATGTAGAGCTTATTCAGTTGCAAATGGCATACAGAAGTGGAACATGCTTACACTGACACTCATCTGCTTCACCTCCTCCCAAAACAGAGTTAATAGGAGTATAGCAGGATTGCTCCCACATGGGAAAGTGGTAGGGGAAAAAAGGAGCCTTGGGAAGATAGACTACCAGATGGATGTTAGAGGAGTCATGTGATTGTTGGTTTTTCCTTTATTCTTTCTGTTAGTCTCATTCTGCCAGCCTTCTATAACTTTCTCTCCTTTGGGGGGGTTGTGGACACTGAACTCAAAATATCTAAAGCACATGCTCTGCCACATCAGTGATCCCTGTCAACACTGTGGGAGGAAGCTCATACTTAAACTGGGGACCCTTTCTCAAACTCTTACCAGAGGTTAAAAAAAGAAACAAATAATTAAGTTCTACTTCTAACTTTAAATGGAAGCAGAAGAGGCTTTGTATCCTTAATAATAGGGAAGAAATCACTCAAATACAAGGGTTTGTTATTAGAGGGGAGGATTAAATTAAGGGTCTCTGAAGCCATGTCCATTTAGGTTTACTAAGTATACCTTAAGGCTTAAGTGGCTTGAGCTAGCCTTGGCTCCTTTGGGCTTTTTTCAAAAGGCAATTGCTATCCTTGTCTTACCACCTCCAGGGCTAGTGAAGGTGGTAAATTGAAGAGAAATCAAATAACTATGCTTTCTACTAGCAAACTAACAAAACAATGAAATGGGCCAAATATGGCAGTTCAGAACATTGAGTTCTAGTTTGGTCCATGGCATTGAGTAAGAAATAGGAATCTGACCAACCTCTTTATCTATTTGTGCTTAATATCCTCAACTACAAAATATGCGGATGTGATTAGGTTAGTTAATTTTATAAACTCCTTGACATCATATCTCCTTTGAAAGAGAGGAAAGGATAGGTGCTTTACTATTCCTATGACAGACAGTTCATGAATACTTCCAAGTCTCCACAAGATAGGCTACAAATGCATAGGGATGTGTATGGAGGTGGTGTGGGGGCAACCACCTGACCAATGCCTAAAGACTGGTGCAATTGTAGAGCTGTATTGTGGAAAGATATTATGAGATGGCTGAAACAGTGAAGACAGTAGATGAACTCTAATCTTCTTGAACCAATGTGCCCTACTGTGATGACCAATGCCCTTTGCTTCATTATAATTTCATTCTCATGTCATTAACTTTGCAAAACCATACATCTAACAACATGCCACACTTGAAAAATCCTATCTAAAAATAAAAGAGAAGAACAAGAAATAAACACTATTCAGAATAATCTTTCTGTGCACTAAAGTTTCATGTGGAACAAGCTGTCCAAAATACCTACTGTTTTGCTCTTTTGAGACTCCAAATCTTACCTCTCTAGTTGTAGCCATTTTCCCTGTAGTAAACTTCCTCTAATTCCTTATATTCCTACATTTCTAAAGTCTTTAATGTAGATAAGAAACTGAAAACATTGGGTAGAGGTCAAAATCTGCTCAATTTTTGAGACATCTCAAGCTTCTAGTAATGCAATATGCTCACAGACCCTTTGATATGAATTTCTGGGTTAGCTAATCTTCAAGGTGATGTCTGACTCAATTCAACTGAATTTTAAACACTGCTACATTCCTTGGAACAGAAAATTCTATGTATCAAGTAGATGTATATCTCTCTTTGCTTAAATCCCCTCTCCAGAAATATCATGCCTGTTTCTCATTATCTCCTTCCTCTATCTTCTTCTCTCCCCTTTTCTTCTTCAAACTCCTCATCTTCCCTTCACTACAGGTAGTCAAGTGTGAGTGTGATTGAAGTTTCTTCTCCATCTGTGTTAGCTGCAGGAATTGTTGCTATCAGGGAAATGGATGTGACGTATATCATTTCTTATCTGCATCTCCAAGAACTTAAATGATTTCTTTCCTCTAACCAAAATAAATCAAAGGAGAGGAATTTTAATTGTAGTCACCAGGTGGTGAATTTAATACAGCCCTGGGAGTCTCTGTGTTGGCAGTGGTACATGAGCTTGTCTCTCCAGGCAGAAGGATAATGGGATTGCAAGAATCTGGAGAGGGTGAACTCTGGGTATTAGAGCAGTAGCTCCCTGGAGAGAAGGAAACATCCAGGCAGGGCCTATTAACTGGAAAGGCCAGAGAAACATTGCCTCTTGTCAGGGCTGGCTCCGTTGTGAGTAGTTTCATGAAAGGGCTCCTGGGGGTTGCTCACCCAGGCATTGCCCACACAAGTTGAGGATGTAGCCCACACACTGATCATTTCCGTCTTCTCAGTATGTTTGGTTCAGTCAACAAAGTTCACACTCAGAACTTGGTGATCTACACTGAAGTTGACTCTGCTAATTGTTAAGTGTTCCAATACGTTTGTAGATGCTGAGTTGAGGCAGAACATTGCTCTATATTCTTGGCATGTATCAGGGAAGGGAGGGAGGAAGGGGGAGAAATACCCAATTCCTAAGAATACACATAGGAAACATGAAAGCATGAATGGATACAACACCCTTGTACACAAATGATCATACCATATTTAAGCCAAAACCAATCCAACCATTCAATAGGTGAACAGACAAATCATGACATCCATCACAATCAAACTATATTTCATAGTAAAGGAACAAGATGACTTCAGCAAAACATTTAAACAGTCAGAAATATTTTTGAAAATGATCAACAATAAAATACATTTTATATGATGCTACCTATAAGAAAAATGTAAATGCATGTACATGTGTGCATATACTTATGTACTTGTGTGTGTTTTAGATACGATCTCATATTTAGTTCAGGCTAGCTTTGAATTTGCAGGATACACCCATCAGTTTATTGAGTGCTGTGAGTGTAGGCATGCACCACCTTGCCTCATTTTAAATAAATACTTTGTGAACATCAAAGTATTTATTTAAATACTTTGGTAGGAAGTGGTAGGAAGATTTTTTTTTTTTTTTTTTTTTTGGTTTTTCGAAGCAGGGTTTCTCTGACTATCTCTGGCTGTCCTGGACTCGCTTTGTAGACCAGGCTGGCCTTGAACTCACAAAGATCCGCCTGCCTCTGCCTCCCAAGTGCTGGGATTAAAGGCGTGCGCCACCACCGCCCGGCAGTAGGAAGATTAATAGACCTCTGTTCCTGAACTCCATGTTCTCTGTGCCTTTAGTTTTTCAGAGGAATATTTCTTGATAGCTAAAAAGTAAATTTATCTTAACAAATAAATTAAGGCCTCACAGCTTTTCATTTAATAACCACAGATCCACTGTTTAATTGGTTTTTATCACTACCATTTCATAAATGAGAATGACAGTTTGAATGTTAAGGTAACATAAGGTCTATCATGTAGGAATCACACAATTCCATGAATGTGTCTGATAAAGGACACACTAATCATAGAGGCTTGCCTCTCTTCATATCTTGATCTCTAACATATTCAGAGAAGCATCCAGCACTCTACATCACAATATCTGCTGATGAATGTTGGAGAACAGAAAAAGTTGGATTCAGCAGGTCTTGAAGGCCCATGACAACAGATGTTCCCTGTATTTAGCCAATTGCCACAAGGTCAAGGATAATCTGAAGTCTGGGATATTCTGAGGACAAAGGCAAGAGGAATTCTAGTAGCTAGCCCAAAGTGAACTGTTCAGTACTGATTTGGAGCTTTGGCAGCTTTTCTGGAGACACCATTAGGCAAATGAACATGTCTGAGTGTGGCTGATAAGGCTTAGAGAGGAAATGTGCAAGCCTTTGCAGAGACAGTCCTTTGAAACAGCCATAGAACAATAGAACCGCTGGCTGGAGATAGAAAAGGTCTGGAAAAATAAGAGCCTATTCCCTAATTTCATGAGGCTGAATTTTATCAGGAAGGCCACTTGTATTTATTGAAGACCATAATCATTCATGGTGGATGCTCATTCTTAAGGAGGCTGTAGTTGCTGATCTAGTTTAAATATCTAGCATCCTGTGCAAGGCATGCTTCTCACTGTGAGGCCCTCCTGTGCTTGTTCATACAACTTTGTTGGTATTTCATAAATATCTGTGCCATCTGAGAATCTTCTCACCAGGTAATTCCCCTTCTTATAAAAAGGAGTAAGCCTGGGGACACAGAATTGGACATTGATACACCAGTGGTCATTATGTCAGTCTCAAAAATGATGCATGAAAGTCACAAGGCCAGCCGGCCCATCCTGACTGTTTGAAAACTCTTTTACTGTTGGGTAGTAGAAAATATTAACTTTGGTGTTAGACATCCGAAACCCCTATGCTGGCTCATTCTTTTATCTATTTCCTTTTATTCCTCTCAGTTTATAGAACATTTCTATTTCTTAGGTATAATCAGCCTTTGACTTTCATAATTAAATAAGTCAGCATACTTATGCAGTAAATTCTATTAATCAGAGTACAAAAAGAACTGATGCGTAAAGAGGTTAGGAAAGTTATTTAAATTATAAGATCTATTAAAGAATTCCTATAATTTAATCCTGGTAGTAATTCCAAATAATAAAAGTAAACATTTGGGCCAAGGGATGCCTCAGAGGATAATGGTATTTTCTGCCTAGCCTGACAACGTGTGCTATAACCATAGTGCTACATGATTGAAGAGAGACCTGACTCAGACAGGTTGTTTTTGATCTTTACATACATGCTACTGAATATATTTATCCCTCTCCCAGTAAATAAACAAATTTAATAAGACTAAGTATATGCTATGGAATATGATGTACAATACAATGTATTCAGTGTATATCCTATAACCATACAACCCATACAACATGAGTATTATTAAACTGTGAATCTGTGAACATGGCTACATGGTTTCAGTGAGGCTAAGAAATCTCACAGGGACGTGAGGAAAGCATATTATAGAACCCTGACATAGCTTAGTCCTTTGAGATTCTGGAGTTGATGCTGTAGATTTTTTAGATTTATTTTAATTTTATATAGTGATTATTGTCTGTACATATGCATACACACCATGTGCATGATTTGTGCCTTCTGAGGTCAGAAGAAGGTGTCAGATCATCTGACATCAGATGGTCATTGTCACAGATGGTCATGAGGCACACTGCTAGTGCTGTGGATTGAACTCCAATCCTCCGTAAGAGGGCATAGTCATCAGTATGCAAGTACTCTTAACTACCGAGCCATCTCTCCAGCCGTCAAATTTGCTCTTCTTTGCCAAAGACCTTTGTTGTCTCATATACTCTCTCACAATCTCTGTGAGCTTCACTGCACTACAAATTACCTTTTTTCTAGCCATGGCTTTGTGCTTTTACTAAGCTCATTTACTCTTACACTGTTGCCCATAGATAAAATTTCCCTGATTGATACTCTTACTCACACCATATTTGACACTTGAGTGCAGTTGCCAAGATATTTGAAGATTTTACTAACAATTTCAAAAAATGTAAATTTTCTGGCTAACGAGCAAATAACAGTGGTTTGACCTACCAGCACTTCCAAAAAATTCTATATCAAAATTTGCAATAATTTTATACTCAGAGAGGAAAATGGTAATGAAAAATCAAGAGAACTTTCACTCTTACATTTGAAGACATTTCTAAGGTCTTATGATTACTAACTGTGAGGAGAAAGCTGGGTTTTTATGTTTGAATTCATTCTTGATGAGGCAGTAGGATGTTATTCATGACAGTTGCTTTTAAAGTCAAAGACTAATAGATGAGAAGTATGAGGAAGTGAGTCTTTCTTAAATATTAAAAAAAATTTACATGGAAGAGAATTCACACTCCATAATTCAGCAAAATTCACTTCTGAGGGATATCACCAGTATCCCATGGATGGAAGTATGCACTTGTCAGTTACCCAAGCCATAGCTGGAAGTATACACTTGTCAGTTACCCAAGCCATGGCTGGAAGTATACACTAGTCAGTTACCC
>CAJQZJ010000275.1:367776-410355 GCA_907164525.1 Lophiomys imhausi | reverse complement strand
AAGTATACACTTTTCAGTTACCCAAGCCATGGCTGGAAGTATACACTTGTCAGTTACCCATGCCATGACTGGAAGTATACACTTTTCAGTTACCCATGCCATGGCTGGAAGTATACACTAGTCAATTACCCAAGTCACTGCAGGGAAGGTAAACACATGAGAATCTTGACCATGTGTCCTAGTTAGATTTAACTTTCAACTTGACACAGCACAAAGCCACCTGAGAAGAGAATCTTAACTTGAAGATTTCCCTCATCAAGTGTTCTGTGGGCATATCTGTGGGGTTTTTATTTTTGATTATTAATTGATGAGGAAAGGCTAAGGGCACTGTGAGCTGCATTGTTCCTTAGTCAGGTAATCTTAAGATGGATGAGGAAGCTACCTAGCATGAGCCAGTCAACAAACAGCACTCCTATAATGTTTGTACTCCAAGTACCTACTTGAGTTTCCTGCCTTGACGTCCCAAGTGATGGAATGCAGCTGAAACAAACCCTTCCATGTCTGACTTGCTTTTCATCAGAGAGTTTCTTCAAAGCGACAGAAAGGAATGTAAAACAATGTTTGAAATGTCTCACTCAAACTGTAACCATTTTAGGATACAATAAGGAAATCATGTAAGTAGTTTTATGGGTAGAGTACAGACAGTAAGGAATTTGTAGTCAGTGTTTACAGATACTCTTCCATTTTCATTCCAATTTTAAGGTTTTATTATTACAGAATTCAAAATCAGAAATTTCTTCCATATTGTAAAATAAGTTCTGAGGTATTGATTTGAAAAGAAAAGGAATGGCTTAAATGATCCTATGGGCTTGTCAAGTCCCTTGGAGTTTAGATGCAGGTTGTCTCATGACTTCACATACCTCGTAGATTAAGGAGACTCTTGGCTTATGTACTTACTCTGGGAAACCTACCCATGTATCTCACTTCCTCATGAAAAAGCTAGATTTTAGAAGTTATTAGGGGAATGTTCGAACTTTCTTGAGGTCAGGTATAAAAACTTGAGTTTCAACTAGTTGACTGGTCCACATCTATAACAAGATGAGCATGTGTGTAAGGAAATTTAATATTTCCCACAGTGAAGACAGACCGCACTTCTTTGTAGAGTATGTAATTTCACACAGCAAAAGTACGTGCCTTTGAGTTGAGAGAAGTTCTGTCCACCACACTTAGGAGGAGACATTTCTGTAATTTCTTATTTAAATTCCTCCTGACTTGTACTTATCAAAATAATGATAGCTTAAGCTAGAGAAAACTGCTCATTTTTTTCCTTAAAAGAAATACTTTCATATTTCTTCTTCCTTCCTGGCCTTGGAGGCAAACAATTTGTTCTCTGATTCTATAATTACAACCAATCATATTCTTTGTGTACTGAGTATATTGTAGTAATTGTCTTTCTGTGTCTGGCTTGTTTCACTTAGCAAAATATTTGCTAATTTCTTCCATGTCACTGTAAATGGAAGTAATTCTTTTTCTTTAAAATAAAAGACAGTTCCTTGTGTACATGTGGCATATTTTCCTTATCCATTCATCTGTTAGTGTACATTTTGGTTGGTTGCTTCTATGTCTTGATCACTATAACTAATGTTTTAATGCACATAAGGACACAGATGTGCTTTGAAAACATGATTTAAGTTCTTATTCATATAATTGGAAGTGGGATTCTAAATAGTATGAAGCATTTTTGTTTTTGCATTTTATTTTTTACATTTTTAATTGAATTATGATTGCATCATGTTCCCCTTTCTCTTTTACTTTCCTCCAACTGTATCCATATTTTGCTCACTTTTAAATTTATAGCCTCTTTCTCCTTAATATTATTATACACACACACAAACACATGCACACATGTATACGCACAAATATACGAATACAATCTGATGAATCCATTTTTGTTATATATATATATATATTTAATGCAGTAAGACCTTCACCAATGGATATTCTTATACACAAATACAATTCAGTTTTCTGTACTGACCCTTGTCAATGCTTATTATCTTTGTCTTCTGGATATCAGCTATGATAAAAAGTAAAAGTCATATATCACAGCTGATTTGCATCTATATGATCATTAATGACATGTAATACTCATTTTATGTATTTATTTTCCCTTTGCATTGTATTCATTGAAGACATTTCTACTCATTCCATATGCCTAACATTAAAATCAGCTCATTTTACATTACTGGTCACAAATTAGAGTAACATTGTATGTATTTTGAATATCAATCGATTATCATATTTTATTTCCTTCTATAGGTTTGTTTATTTTCTTTCCTCTGTCTAATTTGATATAATTCCACATGTTTATTTTCGTTTGGTTGTGTATCCATTTATTATCATACATAAAGAGTTGCTAAAACCAATGACTCCATGCTTTTTAGTCAAGATATTTTCTCTCCAAAGAATTTTATAGTTTCAAATGTTAGATTTGTATATTTTATTTAGTGTAGTTGAATAGTGTGTATGCACATAATGTGAAAGCCCAATTTTGTTCCTGTTTGCATGTAGATTTTGTTAGTTTTATTGCACTGTGACTAAATTCCCCATAGAAACACCTTAATACAGGAATGGTTCTCTTTGTTCAGTTTCAAAAGATGCAGTCCATTGTGGCAGGAGAAATAGAGTAGAGCTAAGCACCTCCCGTCATAGAGCTCAGCAAGCAGGAAGCACAGGAAGGCCAAGGGGTAAGTGCAGCTCTCAATGACACACCCCCAGAGATCTAGTTCCTGAAGGAGGGCCTGCCTCTTATTTACTCCATCTACTAAAATGAGGTCATATCATAAATTCATCAAGGGATTGCTCAGCTGATGAGATAAAGGCCTTCAGGATCCAGTGAGGTTTCCAAACCCACACAAAGTATGAGCCTGTGGGTGCTACTTCCTATTCAGCTATGCATATTTACCTGGCTTTCTCAACATGATATTTTTAAAAGCAATTGTGCTTTCTTTATTGTGTGTTTTTTTACACCTTTGTCAAAAATCAGTTAATTGGATATTCATGAGGTTATGTCTAGGCATTCTATTCTACCCTTTTATGCTACATACAAAAGTCCTTTTGTATGTTTTTCATGTTGGATTTCTAAAGCTTCAGAGTGTACTTTGAAATAAGGTAAAGGACTACTTTCTGTCTTTTGTTTTTTTTTTTTTGTTGTTGAAAACTGCCATGACTATTTGGACTTTTTTTTGTAGGTGTCATAAATTTTATGATGTTCTTTCTTGTTTTTTTTTTTTTAAAAAAAAACACTAGCATTTTGGTAAGGATTCCATTGATCGTGTTGGTTACCTAAGTAATAAAGGTTTTTAACTTTTAATAACATTGACTTCTATAATAATGTGCTTCCAGAATTCTTTAATATATGCTCATTTTCTCTCTTTCCATTTTTGTAGTATTGTCTCCTGTTCAGCTTGAGTTCAGTCAAATTATGTCATAGTTCTGATTTGGGTTTCTTACACCTATGAGTCAGAGTCTTTGAGAATCTAACACAATGATATGGGAATGGTTCATCATGACCTGAATTCAAAGGTATTAGTGACATTTTATCTTAAGGCATGATGAAGGAAATTGTAAGTAATCATATTTCCTGAAGACAACATCTCCAAAAAGTTTACTTCAATATATGACTCTTTGATATCAGGTCTTATGATACTTTTGGTTGGTCTTTAGATAAAAGGTTGTGTCACAGAGGTCAGGCATTTTACAGAAAATCCAATTGCTTTAATTAGCAGGCTTGGATAGATACTCTTTACTCAATTCTGTGTCAGGCAATAGCAACACATATGACATCCCTTATAGCATGTCCTATGTTTTGTCTATGCTCCTATACTTTCTATCTGTTTTTTTTTTCAATGGACTGGAGATTGGACTCAGGTCCTTATGCATATGAAACAAACACCCCACCACTAAGCTATATACCTATATATCCAGGGCATTTATTTTAATTTGAGGCAGATTCTTGCTATGTCACCCAGTCTTGAACCTATGATTCTTCTGTCTCATCTTCCTAAGTGTATAGTGTTACAGTCCTGCACCATCAAGCCATACTCTAAATATATTTAAGCACTGTTTAAATGCCATTGGGAACAGTTTGAAAGGCTAAAAGAAATGATGTAGCCCTATAACCATTCCATTCTTGCTCTGTGCTGCCCACTAAACACATGGTAGATCCCTCAGTTTTCTCAGTGAGGGTTTTTTAAATGATCACATCCACAACCCCTGCTGATTGTTTAAAATGATCAACAAGCCAGAGTCAGATCACAGATTTAACTTTAGGTTTCCAGCACCAAGTTCTTATTTTCACAATTCTGATGGTTAGTATTAATCAAGAACTGTTGAAAAGATTTAGACTCGTCTGTGAGAGTGTCCCCTATGTACTTCTGTGAAGAATTTGCTTATTTCAATCATTGAGGTAGAAAATACCTCTCACCACAGGTAACAGTATTCTGCAGCTATATGCCTGGACATTTTTGAGATCATGTGCAACAGTATGTATTTATATCTCTGCTTTCTGATTGTGGATGCAATGTGACCAGCTGTTTCCCACTACGACAGACTGTGCCACTGACCTATAAGTTAGAATACACCTTTTCTCTCTTAAGTTGCTTTTGTCAGTGTATTTTATTACAGCAATAGGGAAAGAGACTAAGACCTCAATATCCAACTTTTCTTCACTGAAAAGGAAAGCCACATTGAGATCCTATCAATCACCTCCTAGCAAAGAGATTCCAAGACAATGTGTGCTGCCAGGACCGGGATCACGCTGATACCTCTGAGGTGCTTTGTGATCCAATAGGAACTGAAATTCACTTGGGGTAGGGAATATAACCATAAAAGTAAAAAGTTCCTGATAGCTGAATAATATTCCATTGTGTAGATGAACCACAGTTTTTTAACCCATTCTTCGGTTGAGGGATATCTGGGTTGTTTCCAGTTTCTAGCTATTACAAATAAGGCTGCTATAAACATAGATGAGGAAACTTCCTTCTGATTCTGTGAAGAGGCGTTTGGGTGTATACCCAGGAACAGTGAAATTATGCAATTTGCAGCCAAATGGATGGAACTAGAAAAGCTCATCCTGAGTGAACTAACCCAGACTCAGAAGGACACATATGGCATCTATTCACTTATAGTAGGATTTTAGCTATATAATAGAAGGTATCTATCAATGCTACAACTAACACACCAAAGGGAACTTGGACATAGACTTCTTATTTTTAATTTTTATTTTTTATATATTAGTTATATTTTTTCTATTTTTTAGTCTTTTTTATCTATTGTATGCTTATTGATTTGTTTGTTTAGTAGTTCTCTCTCCCGGGCAATGAGACACTTTTCACTGATGGTACTGCTTCGTAGATCCCCAATGAATGAAGAGGCTCTTGGCCCTCATACGACCTCTCAACTGAGATGAGGGACTGTTATATAAGGACACCCCACCCCAGAGAAATGGGATGGAAGGGTTAGGAGGTAAAGAAAAAAAATGAAATGTGATGTTTCGGCCTTTTACTACTAACTGTCATAAACTGTTTAGGATAATTAAGAAATGCAAACTAATGGTTATGCAAGCTGGTCATTCAGTTAGGTACTATGACAGCCTATTATAGTTACTTTCTAAGCTAATCAGAAATAAACCGGCAAGAGTCAAGCAACATCTGCTTACCCTAATATAAGAGATAGATAGGGCCTCTTCAAAAACCTCAAGAGATCTGCAGAATATGGCATTCAAAGATGTTTTCGTAACTTTAGATTTTTTTATATCAAGACATATCAACTCCTGACAGCACCCCCTATTCTCCTCCAAGTAGAAGATGAGCATCGAAGAATCTCCAGTGGGAGATGATTGAATTAGTCGCAAGCCTAACTCTTGGTAGGAAAAGCCCCTTGCTCCAACTGTAGACAGAATGCTGTCCAAAAAGGACAAAACCTGGAAGCAGGTAAGTCGACAGCCTAGCTCTGCCAAGACAGGGTAGGCAAGTCCTTCATAACCCCTGCTCTACAATCAATGTCTGTCAGAGAAGGGGGGCCAAACGACTGAAGAGCGATGCTGTAATGTATGGAGAGAAATTAGGAACTGTCCAGGCAGCCACTGGTATGTCATTTCTTAGTTTGGGAAGCTGCAGACCCTGTACTTCCTATAAAATCAGATATATTTATCCCTCTCAGGTCTCTGAGGTGATTGAAGAACAGATAGAAAGAGTCTCAGATTTAAATTTTGAGTTGTTTAGGAGTCAAGAGAGTGTTATACATCTAAGAAGATACTTTTAAAATTGTGTTGCAATTAGTATGAATGTTGAGTCAGATATAGAACTTTAAACTCATGGAGATGGTTATATAGTAGAATGTTGAAGTCAAGTACCAAATACATATGGACTGGTCATTGGGAATGTACGTTAAGCCATATAACCCTCATAACTGTGGCCTAATTACCTCTGTTCTACTGTATTGTATTTATTATTATAAGAGAAAGAGCCATTTGTTGGGCTGAAAGGGGAAACTGTAGGGGGAAATAAGATATACCTTAAACTTAAAAGAAAAAAAAAAGGGGGAAGAGGATGGGGGGTTGAGGGTGGGAGGGTGGGACTGGAGGGGGAATAGGGAGGGGACTGCGATTGAGATGTAACTTGAAGAAATAAAAAATAAAGGAAAAAAAAAAAAGAAAAAAAAAGTAAAAAGTTCCAAAACGGCAACCTACAGATTAGGAAAAGATCTTTACCAACCCCACCCCCTACAGAGGGCTAATATCCATAATTTATTTTTAAAAACTCAAAGAATTAAACACCAAGAAATCAAATAATCCAGTCAAAAAAATGGGAAACAGAGCTAAACCAAGAATTCGCAAAGGAGGAGTCTCTAATGGCAGTGAGACATTTGAATAAATGCTCAATATCCTTAATCATCAGAGAAATGCAACTCAAAATGACTCTGAGATTGCATCTCACACCTGTCAGAATGGCTAAGATCAAAAACACAAAAACACAAATGAAAACACTTGCTGGTGAGGTTGTGAAGAAAGAGGAATACTCCTCCATTGCTGGTGGGAATGCAAACTTGTACAACCACTATGGAAATCAGTGTGGTGATATCTTAGAAAACTTGGAATAGCCCTACCTCAAGACCCAGCCTTAGCACTTCTGGGCATCCAGCCAAATGATTCCTCGCCAAACCACATGATGATGGTATAGAAGTAGAAAAGAAAAAAAGATTTCCGCAGATAGATACTCTGATTCTCTTGATTACATGCATATTTTACTCTTAAAAAGCTGCTGACAAACAGATTCATTTTAGCACTAGCATCCCATAAATTTCTTTGCTTGTTAATGCACTTTCTCCAGTTTATGGTTTTATCCCCCTAACTAGGAACATCAAAATGTCAATCTGTCCTCCGGGTGTATCAACTTCATGATTTGAGCTTGATGACAAGATTAGGCTGTGACCTGTTTAAGAGCATGTGGAGGCTGGAGGATCAAGATATCATAGAATTCTACCACAGTTTGTCAAGTACGGTAGGTTGCAGATTAACAGGCTGTTAGAGGAAGAAGGAATGTTAGACTTAATCCTATATTGTTTTCTTTTATTCTTAAAGTCCCCCTCTCCTCGCAAACTTCCTTTTGTATTCCACTGATATTAACAGATGGAAAGATTCAAAGTCAAAGACAGGCTTTATTTTCTATGTAACATAAGTATGTGCATTATATTCAATTTGAAAGCAGAAAGGAGAAATAGAAGGAAAGAAAAATAATTCAGCTTGGTGCTGAAAAAAATTGTGGTAGTCAATAGCAACATAAAAATATTAACATGATTCCATCGTTGTCACTGTTGTTTGCTTCGGTCTTTGCTTGTCTGTGTCTTCTGAAGGGGCAGAAGGCCTTGCTTTTTCCTCCGGAAGGCTCGCCTTCTGCTACCTCTCTGGCAATGATCTCCAAAGGGCTATATTAGTTATTTTTCTCCTTATGGTGACAAAATAAAGCCTGCGAACTAGCAGCTTAAGGGAGGAAGGGACTTATTTTGCTCAAGGTGTGGTGAAATACAGTGTCAACCATGATGATGAAGGCAGAAGTGGGAACACAAGACACTGGACACCTCGTATCAGGACTCAGAGTGGGCAGGAACTAGAGGGAGACTCTCAAATCTCTAAGCCTGCCCCGACTCCCTCCAGTGACCTATGGACTCCCATGCAGTCCCATTTCCTAAAGCCTCTTCAACCATCCAAATCATGGTAGTAAATGTTCAAACACTTGAATATACTGCAGGCCGTTTCACATTCAAATGAGAACAGGGTATGGCTCTGCCCCCTGCCCTCCTTCTGACAACTGGCTCACTCGGGTTCCTTGCCAGAGCTGGGGAACCAGTACAGGCTCAGTGAGCCAAGTGAAAGGGGACATTAGACTTTGTTAAAGCCTGAGAGCAACAGCGAGATGAGACAAAGATCAGGCACCCTCTACTCCTCAGATCTCAAGAGTGAAACTGGCAGACAGTATAGTAACTGAATGCCAACATTCTGTCAGTAACACCTCTGAAGAGTCAAAGTAACTAAACGTTAAATATGCAATTACCACATGACCCAATCATTTGATTCCTAATTATCATGCAAAAGAATTTTAGCACATGCACATATAATACCCTTATTCAAATATTCAGATACAGAATATTTATTCCTAACAACACCATGCTGACAACAGCACAGATGTTTATTAATAGACAAATGATTAAAATGTTATGTCTCTTAATAAAATGAAGCAGTACTCAGCAGTTAAAAAAAAATAAAATATACATGCAGTGTGAAATTCTGCTTGTGAAATGCATAGAAAATGCAAGCTGATTTGATAAAAATAGGAATACAGCCAATGGTTGCCTACAGACAAAGAAAAGGGGATTGAGTTAAGATAAGACACCAATAGGTCATAAACTTTTGCAAATGGGGGTATGTTGATCTTCTTGGTTGTTGCTATACACAGATCAATATATATCAAACCGTATAATATAAATATGCATATTATACTACTTGGCAATTATGCCCCACTAAATTATTTGAAGGTAAAATCTGTGTCACTCTTAATCCCTTGAGTTAGGCATAGAACTCTATCTACCTAAATGTTGACCCCACACTTTACATGAATCTTTCCATAGTAATGCTATATACGAAATTACCCTAAAAGCTAACCCTTAAACATTGTGCACTTGTCACATTTATTGATCTCTGCAAGGAATGCAACTTGGATGAACTATGTTGGACTCTGAGATTCAAGCAAGAGGTCATTTTAAATCAGTTCCATGAATTTATTATACTTAGTGAAGCTACCTGGACATTGAGTCCTGTCCTGTGTGCCTAGTCTGGGTCAAGTGGATATACAAAATCAACCTGTGTAATGTTAATTTCATGGTGAGCAAAAACCAAAAGAGAGTTGTAAAACAAGCACTACTGAACTGGTAAATGTATGGCTTGATATGATACAAGCTGTATTCAATTGTTCAAAGAAAGCCATGATTAAATAGAACTTTAGTGTAGCATAAAATAGGCTCAACAATAATCAGAGAAGAAAGGATTTATTGATGAATGATTGTGGTGTGTGTTTTAAAATCTGAGAAACCATTATTTTAATGTAAGAATATTTACATATTTGGATGTAATAGTCTTATATAAATTTTTAAGTGATCCTAAAAAATAGCAACAGATGTGTCTCAAAATCTACTAACACAAAGAAGTTTTAGCTTTGTCCAACCGGGTATTTTTAGCTTAACCTCAATTGAGACAAAAATCTAATCAAAATATACTTATCTATAAAATTGTGTGAAACTATATGGAGATAAATGCCAAGTCCACCTGAACAAATGTTAACTACCATTAAGTTAGCCCTTTTCTATATGACAACCATTTCATGTGAATCTTGTCACTCTAAATAAAGCAGGATTGGATATTCTTCAATTGCAGCAACTATATTTTTTTTTGGTTTTTTTTTTCGAGACAGGGTTTCTCTGAATATCTCTGGTTGTCCTGGACTCGCTTTGTAGACCAGGCTGGCCTCGAACTCACAAAGATCCGCCTGCCTCTGCCTCCCAAGTGCTGGGATTAAAGGCGTGCGCCACCACCGCCCGGCTGCAGGAACTATATTTTATGTCTCATATTTTATATTAAAAAGAATATTTTTAGCAAACTCTGATTGTCTAAATCCAAGACCTCGTTGCTCACAACAATAATAGCAACATTAAAACCATGACATCAAAGACATTTATGATATTTCTCTGTCTCCAGACAAAGCTACCCTTTGTGAAAATGGTATCTATTCTGAATTTTTAGGAATAATATCTGGCATGTTGTGAGTACTTGACTGCTCTTAGACCTGAACATTACTACTCTTCACTTTGAACAGTACAACATATAGCAAGTGAGCAGTGGATGCACAAAGGTTTGGTTGGGTGACCCTTGTGTTTCACTGAATGTCTCTGAGGCACTGGAAAACTACATGATACTCAGCACATCAGTTTCTTCCTTAACCACATGAAAACTACAATGCACGTCCTGTCTGCCCCCTTGGAAGTTAAAAAAAAAAAAAAAAGGAAAACAGTTTATGAACTACAAAGTGCTTTAACAATTCACATGGAATTAAGTTAGTGCCAGCATCATAATGGGATTGCTAACTTAGTCGAGAACCAATATCTTTATGGGCAAAATTTTAGTTGTAATAGTTAGGGGTAGAGAAATTTACTTATACAAGTGAACATATTTGTTAGATGGCTTTTAATATAGATACTACAGACATAAATTAGGTCTTCATATATGACAATAACCACTGCTACATCTGGCGGTCCCAAAACAAAGTCTGTCCCCAAGGTCTTTAATTACCCAAGATTTTCCTGAGCAATCTGCCATCTACAACCATCAAAACATCTCCCAACACTGGCTGTGATGCTTTTTTTTTCTTTCCTCTAAGAAGTCTTTATTAACTCCTCTGCCTCTGCAGGGCCCTGGAGGCCAGGAAGGTGATTAATGGCCCTTGAATTATGATCTGACCAGAAGGGCTGTTGGTAGAAATTTATACTCAGTGTGGTAAGCTAAAATCCTTTCAGCCCAGGTAGTCGACATTCATTGCAGAATTTAATTGTAAGAGTAGTAGTTAATGAGATCACAGGGGAAGAGGGTAACAGAGGGGCTGAGAATCTGGGCTGCAGGCCAGTGCACTAGCACCGAAGTTACAGCTGGGAGGGATGAATCATGGAGTGGACAAACTGCCACTGTAGAGTGGGGCTCTCATCACTCTGGTATTTTAGCAAGAAGGCAACTAAATGAACACAGAGATGATAGGTAAGGTTGAAGGTGATGGGGATAATGATCGTTTTGTGCTAAGTACCTCACCTTTTACGAATCAATTTATAGGTAGAAAACTTTGCAAGCACCAAAGGCAGTTTCCAAGACAATATTCTAGCATTAGATATTGCCAGTATATTTTATAAGTGAGATGGATTGAAATTAAGGAAGATCAAGAGACTTATCCAAGATCATATAAAATGTCTTAGTTTTAAAATTCTGCCCAGATTGTATGTGACATTAAAAAATCCTTGCTGATGTCATAGATACTGCTTCAACCAAATATTCTTGGCTTTTTATAACTACTGTATAGTTACCATATGGCAGGCACTTATTGAATATATATCTTCACATTATAATCACAGTTTCTCAATGAGGAAGCTTTGATTTTGTAGGAAATGTTACCAAGGCTCTGTGGCCAGCAAGAAACTGAACTAAGATTCAAAACCAAGTGTATCTGCTTGGAAGATAATTATTTCTTTGATTACCATGACTGTCTGCAAATTCAATGAATAACCATCACTGTCACTATAATTCCTAATGCTGTGATCGCAGTACCATCTTTAAAAATATTTAAGGCTAATGAGATGTTATCTGATTTGATCATAGGACTATTTTCTAAATTGAAGGATTGGATGGGTTGAGGGCAACAGAATAAGAATGTTAAAAAAGTATGTATCTATTAGCTTTCTCCACAAATATAATCAGACCAAGAAGATGGACAAGATCATGTTTCATTAATTGTTCACAATCTGTATCAATCTACAGAATCAGTAAGGATCATAAGTTTAGAGTTTTATACTCAACCATTGTCTACTCTAGAAGAATTGAGGGATCAATGAAACCATATTGTTGTATCTGACTAAAAAAAATAGGTGGACCTGAATGCCAAGATGTATGGAAATTCCTCAGTAAACAAATTATAAAAATAAAGTATCACTTTTCCTAGCCTATAAAATCAAGCAAGTCCATGTCTTTTGTACAACTGCTGCAGAGTCCCAACCAGCCATTATCATTTGCAATTTCATAAACTAAATAAAGTTTTATTTATTTTCATTTGCAATTATTTGCTGTTGTGAAAACAAGACTCATTCTGACAACACCAAATGGTTAGGAGGAGATTGTATTTCCAGCACTGGTCTTTGTGCTGATCAGGCTTGTGACTGTGTCTTCCCTTTTCCACCTACTTCTGTCTGGCTATTAATTTATGTGTCATTTTCTTTCAAATTGCCAAATTATCTTTTTCCCAAGTAAAAAAAAATTCAAATGTATTCATACATTCAATATTTTATGAATTCATATTAGGTGTCAAGAACTTTTCTAAATGCCAAGGACACAGGGATAATGAAACAGACACAGAATTCACTTCACAGAATGAGGGATCCAGACAAAATTTTGAGTGTGCTTTTTTTATATGTGAGGTGGTGGTGGAATAGCAACTCTAAAACATTCCACAGTGGTTGAAAAAGTGTACTTTGAAATCCTCACATGGAAACAACCATATCCTTTTTGGAGTAGGATAAAACTGTAATGGTTGAAGTGGCAAAGGGTAGAGGGATGGAAGAAGAATCTAGAAAAGGAAGAAGTCATTCAGATGCCGTGAAAAATCTTGCAAGCTACACCAGGTGTATAACTGATAGCATTTTGCAATGGAGCAAGAATAACCAACTAGAACAACAAAAGCATGTGTCTTCTGCAGGTTTTCTCCTTGACAGAGTAAGCTAAATTCATTTGGAAAGATGTTTGAATACTACACAGATTTCTAAATCTGTATTACTTGTGTACACAGCTCTAGGCATCTGTAAATTGTATTACAAATTGTGATATTGGATATAGCCCAGGATTCTTTATTGTGACAATCTTTATTGAACCATTCAGTGTCCAATACAGCATCAATAAAATTATGTTCACAAAATGAGGACGGAAAAATATTGCACTTTTGCTGTTTTTTATTCAAAATTCCAGGGCAATTCCATTCTGGTTTGATCTGAACTAAATGAATGACCACTTCCCTCATACCTGTATATTACTACTGCAATGAGAAAGTGCCAATCTGAGAAGAAACTCAAGCAAAGATACATCAGAGATGAAGCATTTTTCCCCTGGGACTATGGATTTAACTATTTCAATTTGTCAACATGGAGGATTACTTTGGCTCTGTGTAGTTATTAGTTTGGAGATTGTTGACAACTTTAACACTTTGCAACATGGCCTATTTTAGGAGAATGATGCAAAAGTGAAGAGATAAAGAATAGAGGGAGGAAGAAGGGAGGAGGGAAGGACGGATATGGGCAAGAGAGACAGACAGAGAGACAGAGAGATAGAAAAAGAGAGAAAGAGAAGGGGCAGGGACAGACAGAGTAATGAATTTGTCCCAGGACTATAGAGAAAGCAACTTAGCTGTATTCCTAATGATGAAGTGAATAATGTAACACTGGGGAGTTTCAGATAACTTACCCTTTGTAGCTTTTGGTCAAATCAGAAAAAAAATGAGACAACTCTAAAAAGAAGATGCAATATGGAAATTCATGCTATTAAGATAAATGGGTAAATTATAAGAAAAATCTTTATAAATAAATATATTTCCACTCTCATTTGTATCTTTCTTCAACACACACACACACACACACACACACACACACACACACACACACACTTCATATATTAGCAGGGGTAAGAGCAGGTAGGGTATCTAGACAAAGTTGCACCTTTAGTGGAACCTATCACTGACTGCTGAAATGTAGTAACAGGCATTCCTCACTAGCCTCAAGGCTACAGGTTTATGAAATCCTGAAAGAGACATCAAATGGCAATTCTATCACCTGCTGTCTCAGTTTTAGGGGTGAATACATTTGTGCACGTAACAACTGAACTGAAGCCCAGATGCTTCAGTTTCCACATGTAGGGCTTTGTCACCACCTTCCTTCCAAGAAAGCTAGGAGAGAAGGCATAAGGCATATTGTTTGGAGTTCTTCCAAATGGTTAGGAGCTGGCTCAAGCTACCTCACCTTACCTGGTGATAAATGTTGTCACTGGCACTCATGGCATTTACTGTCTGGTGCTTATAAGAAAGGACAGTGATTTATGACTGAGTTATGTGCCTGAACTGCATAGAGAAAAGGGTGCCCTTGGAGTGACCTAAAGATTGTTTTTTGGGGGGCTGAAGCAAATAATGACTATTTTTCTATTCTCTAATCATCATCAAATTTCCCTCCTCCTCCCTATTGCTACTTTCTACCCATCCCTGTCCTCCATTTATTTTTTCCTGATCATTTCCTAAAACCAGCCTGGGTCGACTTCTGCCAAAGGAAAAAAAGAAGGAAGAAGAGAATGAGGTATTGTTTAAGTAGACACCAACACCTTTGTATTGTTTTCCTGTTCCTCTGCATAATTACAATCAGAGGTAATTTACTTTAATTCACAAATCATGATACTTGCCCAGTGTTCATAGGGTTGGTAGGTAACAGAGGTACAATTCAAATTCTTTTCCACCTGACTCTTCAAATAAGTTCTTTGTCTTTTTCTTTATATCACACTTCTCCATCTGCCCTATAGAATTACCAATCCCTTGTCCTGGAGGTATCCAACACCATATTCACTCAATGAACACTAATATCTTACTATGTACTAGAAAGTAAAGAATCAAAGCTACATGAACCAGCATCTCTACTCTGAAACAGATTCCACCCTGTCTTTCCATGTGTGCTGCAGGCTTAGAGCTAATAAAGACTACATATCAGTAAGTACAACATGAGACAGAACATTTATTCATTCCTTGATTAATTCTTCCAGCAAATGTTTATTAAATACCTATTCTGTGCCAGGCATTATTCCATGCCAGCATTTATCAATCCTGGATGCATATTAAAATAACCTGGTGTACTAAAGAAAATACTCATCCCTTTGCACAATTTTATTTAAAGCTTACTGGTTAGGGTCCTGGCATGCATACACTTTAAAAAAAATCATCGGGAATTGTATGAGGAAGTCAGGACTGAAAAACATAGTTTCAGGCTCTAAAGGACATAGCAGTGAATAGATAGGATGAATACAGTTTGAATTCATAGGTTACGTGTACCCCTTTGCTATATGGAAGATGTAGTAAATGAAGAGAGGGAAGAAGATGAGACTTGGAGGCTGGGTTGCACATAAGTCATGTTGACCCTTAAATTAAAGGCATTCAAAGAGTGATTTGAAACAGGAAGGTGTCTTGAGAAAATAGATACTTTCTTAGTCATCATTTCTATAGTCTACACTGAGTAAAGATTTTTTTGTGAGACTAAATTGGTGCAGTTTGATGCTGAGCCTCTCTCTCTCTCTCTCTCTCTTTCTCTCTCTGTGTGTGTGTGTGTGTGTGTGTGTGTGTGTGTGTGTGTGTGTAAGAAAACTTCTTGTAATCAATTAACTTCTAATCTAGTGTGTACATTGTACTAGAAGGGTTGTAAATGGAGGAACTCTGATCCAGAAGTACATACCAGCTCAGAAGGAATGAGAGGAGCTGTCAGAATATGACTTCTGCTCCAGTGAAGAGGATGTTGTGGGGGCAGTTCTAGGTGACAATTTTGCGCTGTTCTCAGAAATCAGTGTAGTGAGTGACCATGAAGTAGAAGATGTTATTTGCAAAACAGAGATGGAGAACCTGGGGTTGTTATAGATTCTTCAGGCAACTCAATGGTTGAACAAAAATGTGAGAAAGAAAAATAGAATATTCATAATTAGAAAAAGCAGCTGAGCTTACAAGAATCTTGGGTCATGAGAAATACTGTCTTAATTTAAAACAATGCTTTCCATGGGTAAAGTAGGAAGTTTCATATTTACAGGTACACTGGAGAGGTTCTTGTATTACATTATAGACAAGGTTAGTTGTTGAAAGGCATTAGAAGACAGGATCCTAGATAGTAGCAGTCATAGAGATGAACAGGAACAGGGTACCTCATTTAGTGGAGTAAAGGGTTTCTTGAAGGTGTCAGTGTTTCCTCAAGTCTTGACTCTCTGTTTTGGTGTTTTAAAGCCTTCAAAATGTAATGAGGTTTTGGAGAAGAAAAAAATGTGTCATGAATCTGTGTAAAGCAAGATTGTGGAGTGCATTTGCTGTTGCTCTGTCTTCACTCTTCTCTAAGCATGCCCTTTGGAGCCTACTACTCTACCCTGTTTACTCTTCCTGTTCTAGTCCATAAACTGAAACCATGACAGGGTGTTGGCTCTTGAAAGCTATTGAGATGAATAAGTGATTCATACCATATGGATGCATTTGTAAACCAGAAGATTTTGTAGTTGTGCATCATATTCTGTATTTCAGAGTGAGTCTCAGATCTTTAATAGCGTCTATATGTACTAAATTGCGAATCTGGAATGTGGATGAATCCATTTCTTCAAGACACACACACACACACACACACACACACACACGCACAGGCACACACACACAATCCTTGTTTATACTTTCACTGCACAATCAAACCAATTCTCCCCTTTAAAATTTTTTAATTGAAATAGTGTTATATCACCCTTTTTCTTCCTTTTCTCCAGGTCCTCCCAGCTACCCTCTCTTGATCCTCCCCATGTTTTCCCCTACTCTCAACTCCACAGCCTGTTTTTCTTGGATCAAAACATCTCCACAGCCTCCATGTTTGTCTTTCTCAGGTTTGAAGGTACCTCAGTTCCTGATTGGAGTGAAAGTTTGAATGGGCTAGTAGCTTTTAGAAGAAACATAAAAGTGGTCAGAAGATGGAGGAAGGAAGAAGAGAGATGGCAGAAGCATGTTGTGCAACTTATTTTGGAATCTAAACAACTATCAGACATTAGCAGAAACACAAGTTCTAAACTCATCCCATGTTATCTTGGCAAACACAGATCTTGCATTCTATGTTTCTGAAGGAAAGAACTAGAGGAAAGAGGATGCAGCAAGTAAGGACTGTCTAGGCTTCCTCTAACATCTCAAATTCAGAGTATGCTCTGATGACTAGTCAGTTTCTAATTCTGGGTATGTTAATAAAGACAGTCATGCCTATTTTACTTAAAGTGTTTTTCCACTAGTGTCCACTAGATGTCATAAAGACATTCCAAAGACTTATTAAACACTGTATCACTAGCTCCATTTTATAGATACTGAAGTTGAAATTCAGATAGAAGTGTTACTCATGTAGTAACTAAAGGCTCCAAGAGATCTCATATTGTAACACATTTAATTCTCAAACAATAATGTAAAATGAATACTATTATTCTGTCCACTGCTGATTTCAATGCTCTTTTTGTAGCGTCTCTAATTCCTCCTCCACTGGCCCTCCCAATGAAAGGAGAATGCCTCTTATTGACTGAAGACTGACTTAAGATAGCAAACCATGAGTGGAAGTGACAGACGCATTATTGATTGGAAGCTTTCGAATTTTGAGCCTGCTTTGTCATATCTCATTTTTCTTTGCCTTTAAACTAACACAATCTGAGATTGAGTTTGCTCAGTCACCATACATCTCTAAGTGAAAATAACAGAGGGAGAGTCATCACACCACACAGATATGTAGAAATGAATACTGACATGTAAGGGTCATTTGTTGCATTGCTTGAAGTGACTAATACAATCCCTTAAAAATGAAAAAAACTGAAATTGATATCTTAGAAAGTGAAGGTGAAGGTAAAATTTGAAGTCTACATTATTTTGATCTGTATGATCTCGGCCTTTGCATTTCAACCCTTCTACATTTCTGAATCATGTTGTTTCCTTTATTTTACAGAGATTACTTTAAAACAATAGCTATCAGCTACTTTTAAGGAAGTTGAAGAGTGTATAACTTCTTGGGGCTGGGGAGACAATTTAGTTAGCACAGTGACTGGAGATTTCAGTCAATTTACGATTAATCCATAGTTTTTGTCAAAGTGTAAATGCTACCGTGGTGGGATTAAGGTTGGCTTTGAGAACTGATGTTTCCTAAAAGGTAACAACGCCTATGCTAGCGACCCACATTAAACGCAGTGGATCAAAATGTAAAAGAGAAAAAATTATATGAAAGTGACATGAGAACTTGGTATGGAGAATGTTAATGAGAGTTGGAGGAGAATCAGTGAGTGTGGAGTGATTAATGTGGTCTTAATGTATCATAAACATACATGAAAATTTAAAAGGATAAATTAATAAAATATTCCTTTCTAATTTTAACAATCTTAGGAGGGTAAAGGAGCATGTTCTCTGTCTGCCATGTTGAGTGACATGTTTCTCACATTACATCATGTTCTTCTTTTGCAATTTGGTGTTTACACATATTACACATTGTTATGTGTCATTTTAAAGGCAGAATAATCAGAAGGAAGAAATTGAAGTCAGGAAGTTTGCAAATCTGGTTTCAATCCAGACTTTGTCACTTCTCGGGCAAATTTTAATATTTTCCTGTTATTCAACACATGTGATAACAGCAGTAAGAATAACAATGACAATGATAATGAGGAAATGACATATTGTAACACCAGCATCTATTACTGAACAGTTCAAACATCTCATTGAGTTACTAATGAATGTAATGAATGTATATTCAACTATTACTCTCTACTTGGTAGTCTAATAGATACTGGGGATTCTCTAGTGAATAAAAGAATCATTATCTGTGACATCCTAGCATTAATGGTTTATTTCAAGGGTTGGAAAGATACAGCACAGATGGATACCCAAATTAGTTTCTTTGCCTGTTTTTACAGTGTTCTTGAGCTGGGGCTAGTTTTACATGTCCCAGTTTTACATGTCCCTAACTCTTTACATTAAAGAGTTAGGAGGAAGGTATAAATACAGCAAAAAACAAAACAAAACAAAACAAAAAAAAAACTCCTATGTGACCCACAAAACCTGAAATATTTACCATCTGTCCTTTTACAGAAGAGTTGTCTGGTCTATTAGAACACACAAGCAACATTCAATAAATACTTTCCTCGTGTCCATTCACAATCTGACATGTCTTTGCATTTCTGATTAATTTCTATATCCCTTCAATTCATCCATAGGCTTATCAGCAGCCTTGCAGTAAAAATCAAACTTTTCAGATGGACATGGGTCCTGCATAAGTGACCCCTGAGCTTCTTCAGCTGCATCCAATTACACTCTTAACCTCTTGCCCCACTGGATTTCTCTTTCTCTTTCAGCAAATATGTACACATTTCAGTCCAGGGCATTGCAGCTTTGTGCTGTACCTGTCCTCACCATTTTTCCATAATGCATTTCCAATTTGTCCTTTAGAAGTAAGTACCAAAGTCACTCCTCTTGGAAAGTCTCCTTGGTTCTCTTTACCATATTGCTGGTATTCTCTACACTGTATCTGCCCTGACTTCTTGTACTTATGGCAATCTCATATTCTTCTCTGTGATGTTATTACTGTCACCTTCACAAGTCAGTTTCATGAGGACAAAGGTTGTCATTATCTCCTATCATTTTATAGCATCCACACCTCATGCTTAATAAATACTAGGTAAATGAATCAAGGAATGGGTAATATAGTGTCACATTTGTGCGGAAAAAAAAGAGGCTAGACAATTTATGGAATTCTTTCTTTATGAACAGGGTGCCCTTCTTTTCCAGGAAAAAAAAAAAAAACACATCCCCAGTGGAATTTCTGTGGCTTCATTTAAATACCCCTTCATTCTCCCTGTATAATTAATGGAGGTCTAGTGAACTCTTTATGTTGATACATCATCTACACCACACAGAAAATGAATTTGTTACAGAGCTATCTAGGCCAAAGCTAATGAAACGTTTTCAAATGTCCTGATTTACAATGAGAAAATAGGTTTACCTGAATGACAAGGTTTGTGAGCAGAGAAGTATTCTTCTTTCTGCTTTCTGAAGAGGTATTATGGGAAGTCTCAAAACCACAGAGAAACACACATCAGCAGTTGCCTCCAAGTGTCAAACACAAGAGGTCACCTCAGGAAATATAAAGTTCAAAGATCACCATTACCCATGATAATATTTATATGAACTTCAGGGTATCTTCAAATTCCTGAAACTGTCCACAGAATGGATGTTTGTATAATTTCAGTGTCCTAAAGAACACTGGAAACCTCTCAGTTCTTATTGGCATCTCTGGGCCGTCTAGCTGTGGAACATGAGCTCTAAAAGAATTCAGAATTACTCTAATGATACTTAACTCCAGATATTAATTTTTTAACCCCTCCTTCTCTCTCTCTCTCTCTCTCTCTCTCTCTCTCTCTGTGTGTGTGTGTGTGTGTGTGTGTGTGTGTGTGTGTGTGTGTGTCACTGTGCAAGGGTGAAAGTCAGAGAAAAAACAGTGAAAGTGTGTTTACTTCTTGCATTTCATAGATCCTGGAACGGAAGTAAAATTGACAAGTTTGGTTGCAAACACCTTTATCCTCTGATCAGTCTCACTTGCCTGGTAATTATCTTCTGTCTCTATCTTTTTGTCTCTATATATCTGTCTCTCTCTCCATCTATTGCTGTCTCTCTGTCTCTGTCTCTTTCTCTTTATTTTGAAATAAAATCTCACTATATAGTATAACAGTATAACCTTTAACTAACAGAGATTGGCCTGCCTCTGTCTCCTGAATGGTGTAATGTGCTAGTGTCTTAGTTAGGGTTTCTATTATTTTGAAGAGACACCATGGCTACAGCAACTCTTATGAAGAAAAATATTTAATTGGGGCTGATTTACAGTTTCAAGGTTTAGTCCACTATCATCATGGAAGGGTACAGTGTTATGCAGACAGACATTGTGCTAGAGAAAGACCTGAGAGTTCTACATTTTGATCCATTGGCAGCAGGAGACTATGTGCCACACTGAGTGTAGCTTGAGCATATGTGACCTCAAAGCTCATCCTAACAGTGACACACTTTCTATCACAAAGTCTTGCCTCTTACTAGTGCCACTCTGTATGGGCTAAGCATTTAAACACATGAGTATTGAGGGGTCAATCCTATTCAAACTGCCACAGCTAGTGTGACTAGAACACTTGGTAATTTATTTAAAAGATAATCAAAAATAAGGAGCAGAGGTGAATGCAAGTTCTGGAAGGATAATTCTTACTTCTTATTTCTTATTTCTGTTAATACTCTCAACTTTTTTTATGTTCATTTATTACTTCAGGTTACATCTCCATCACAGTACCCTCTTTCCACTTTCCACTCCTCCCAGTCCCACCCTCCCACCTTCTACCCCTATCCCTTCTATCCCACTCCCCCTGAGAGGAATGTGCCTACATATCAGTCCCCTGCCCCAGTTCAGCAGTCATATGAGGGCCAAGAGCCTCCACATACACTGGGGGCCACAAGGCAATGAGACATTAGGGCAAAGTGTCTCACTGACAGGTAACAAAGTCTATGATCCTGTTCCCTTTGGTGCATTGGCTGTAGTATAGTTTTCCTGTACTATATGGCTAAAATCCGATTATAAGTGAATAGATGCCATGTGCATCCTTCTGAGTCTGGGTTAGTTCACTCAGGATGAGCTTCTCTAGTTCCATCCATTTGGCTGAAAGTTGCATGATTTCATTGTTTCTGATGGCTGAGTAGTATTCCACTGTGTAGATGTAATACATTTTTTTGTTTTTGTTTTGTTTCATTTTTATCCATTCCTCTGTCGAGAGACATCTGGGTTGCTTCCAGTTTCTAGCTATTACAAATAAGGCTGCTATCAACTTAGATGAGGAAACGTTCTTGTGGTTTGTTGAGGAATCATTTGGATGTATAACCAGAAGTGGTATGGCTCGGTCTTGTGGTAGTCTCAAGTTTTTCTAACCTGATGTGTAGATGAAATTATTCAAATCCATTGGAGAGTTCAATGCCCAGGGCTTCATAACAAAGCAAACATAAATAAAAGACTAGAATCTGACAGTCAATGTTCTTTCAATCTGTCTCTGTTGACCAGAGGGAAGACAACCATTTATTTATTTTTTCTTAACTTGTACTGTTAATTCACCCATTTTTTTTTTTTTGGTTTGTTCTTATATGCTTTCTGAATCTCTCATACTAGCTTTTCCTCAACAGCACTTTCAAAAACTATTTATCACATTTTTGGTATCAGAGTATACCCAAAATGATTTTGGGTTCAATAAGTATCTAAAAGAGTTGTTAAATAAGAAAATGAAACTCAACTTAGAGAATACAATTATCATTTTCTTTTCAAATATACCTTTCAATTGATAGTGAAGTAATAAAAAAAACATGCATCTACAAGACCCAAAATAAAGGAAGAATAAGCCAGAGAAGCCAAGAATGGGACAGAACCACAAAAGTACATGCCTGGAGAGAGAGAGAGTGACATCATGGAGAATTATCCAATTGGTTCTGAGAAGATAACAATAGAAGTCTGAGGTTTATGTAATTTTTATATGCTGCATATTCAAGGATAAGATTTTTATTTTATATTTTTAAAGTACTGTAAAAATGATTCTATACTGTGAGCTCCTGGACAGCAGGAAGTGGTTGATAATACGAGAGAATCAGCTTCTCCTGGTATTGAGCTTTTTAAAGTTTTAGCAATCCCAGTGACCTGGATAAAACACTAAAAGCTACCAGATGTTATAAGCAACTAAATTATACTTAATTATATTTAATTCTATCTATCTATCTTATTCACAGGAAACTGAGACTTAGAGTAAATGACCTTATCAAATTATGTGACTGGTAAGTGAGTCAACTGGGCTCTATGGCAGGGGCTAGGAAGATAGTTCTCAAACTCATGATAAGTGAGTGTGCCAAGGATAATAAAATAATAAAAATGTTTATGAATTCCCAACATTAGTCCCCTTCTCTCCAAAAAAATTCTACCCCAGCAGTAAGGTCCCTTTCTCTCCCATGAGATATGATATCCCCCAGTGACAATTAATCTTTTTCATTGAGATTCTACCCTTTTCAGTAAAGATTATCCTCTCTAACAAGATGCCTTAGTCTTGTATGAAACACCATGCTCCCCATTGTAATTCTATTTTTTTCCAATGAGATACTACCATTTCTAGGTTGATTGTATCCTTTTTAGTGATATCTCACCTCTTCAGTGAAATCTCTCTATCTCCAGAAAATGTCCTCGCTCTTAAAGGTAATTCTAACCTCTTTAGGGATATTCTACCTTCTTCACATTACCCCAGTATTTTTAGTAAGAACTCATCCTCTGCAGGAAGATCCCACACTCTGAGGTGATAGTCCACCTATTTCTGTAACATTCCATTTGGTGCAGTGGAATTTAGATCTCACTTGTAACTGGCCAGAATAGAAACAAATTTACAAACAAACTACTCCATCCAATGAAAAAGCAATGCTTTCATAACTATCCACATCTAGATCTTTATCAAGGGTAAATTGAAGAGTTTTAAAACATCCAGTTTAGATGTGAAGACCATTTATAAAAAGCAGCATCAATGACAATGTATCAGTTATACCCTAAACTGTTATATACCAAAGTTATATTAAGTATAGCAAATTAGGAAGTTAGAAGAGAGAAGATGACTTGCAGATACACAGTGAACATGAATGAATGATAACTTTATGTAAGTACTCTTTATCACATCTTCCTTGTGTGTTGTTGGAAGATATGCTCCTTTAATGTTAAAGAGAAATCTGAAAGGTTGAGTGTTGTTGAAGTTCTAATACATTGCTTCTGATAGACTGATTTCAATGCTGAGATCTGGTTACCGCCCCTTCGGAGGTATGCTCTTGATTGGTCAATAAAAGATGTTGATGGCAAATAAGCTGGGCAGAAAGAATATAGGAAGGTGGGACCTCCTGAGACAGAAACAGGAGCCCTGTGTTTTACACAGAGGAATCTCTCCTTCAGGAGACATGGAAGCAGATAGACATGTTTGAGAGCTCTGGAAAGCAACAGACCACATGGCTGTTTGGATTAAGTTGTCTGGGTTAATTTAGATTAGCTAGCTGAGAATCTGCCTAGCTAAGGGCTAAGTGTTGAAACATTAAAAGATCTTGGTGTATTTAATTATTGGGGAAAGGACTGTGACAGCTCATAGGCTGCCAGTCCAAGCAATCCAGGGCCATTGGCCTCCCACCAAACCCCAGTGACTGTTCCTCCAGGCCACTGGTAATTCTGCTAGTCTGATATAATAGTATATAGTTATTAATAAGTATCCAGCAGCTACCCCAGCAGTTTCATTGCCAGACCATACCACCAGGCTATCCCTCCAGGTGTACAAACTTCTAAGACAAGTCAAACCTGCTGATCTTCCTCCAGTCTGCTGGCTGTTCTGCCAGCCTAATATAACAACTTATGGTTATTAATGAAGATATTAGTTAGTAAAAGTTGGGTTCCTGTCCCTAGAGGCATTGCAGATGTGACTGCTATGTCACATGTGCATCAGTAGGTGGTAGAGAGGAGAGAAGCTATATCTACATTGAGTATTCTGACCTATAAACATTTGAATGAATAGAAGCCTAACATTCCTGGGGAAAAAAAAAAAAGCAAGCTGGATACCAACACCACTTTGGCGCCTTGGGGTAGCCTGTGATGACTACCAGGTCAGTACCAGGCAAGCAACAAATGGGCTCCCAGGACAGTAAACAAACCAGAAATTAGAAGAACTCTGCCTGACCCTGGATGTGGGATTTATGGGTGAGCAAACCCTGAGGGAGTGAGTGTGGGAGAGCCAGCCCTGTCTTCTCTCTGCTTTGTGATGGTGTTGGCTAGGGAGAAATGCCCTCCCCTCCCTTTTGCCCTCACCACCATTGGCTAAAAAGAGATATGGCCCAGATGGGGTCACAAGAACAGGAGAACTGTTCCTGCCCCTCACATGCTGCAGCACTTGGGAAAGGAGGCCCTGCATCTTTCCACAGTAGAACTGGTCCTGCAAGTGGGGGATTACTAGTCCAGATCCAGGACTTTGAGTTGGCCCACCTCAACATCTACCCCATGGATCAACTGCTGGAGTGAAAGAGGTCAGTTCCACAACCCAGGACTACAGATTCTCCATGACACAGGACAGTTATAGCATATCTGAGAGGAGTTCCAGTGAGGTTCCAGTACTGATGGAATAGCAGAAACCACAGGCCTCCAGACCAAGGAGTCATTATAATGAACATTTTCAAGCAGAATGTGTGGACAAAGGGGAATATTGTGGGACATTCTGAGATACAGTGCAGCTTCCACAATGAGCTGTTATTTTTTATGCTGGGACAAATTGCAAGGGTGGAGGATGGGTCTGGGGTGAGGTAGGAGATGGGAGGGACCAGGGTGCATATGTGAAATTTACAAAATAATTTTTTTTCAAAAAAATCACACACACACACACACACACACACACACACACACACACAAAAAAAAAAAAAAAAAACTAACCAGTGCAACTGACCCCTTGTCAGTTTGACACACAAACATGTCCCAAACCATAACCTGCCTTTTTTCGTTTATCTCCAATCGCTCATTAATCTTACTATCATAATGTAAAACATAGTCTAAGCTTTGTTGTTAGTTTTTATTTTTTGCTTTGTTATTGCAAATCAGGTTCTCTCTGTGTAGCCCTGCTCTCCTGGAGCTATGTATACTAGGCCGGCTTTGAACCTGCAGAGATCTACCTGCCTCTGCCTCTCAAGTGCTGGGACTAAAGGCACATAACAACCATGCCAGCCAGCTATTATTTTCGAGACAGAGTCTCATGGTGTAGCCCTAGCTGGCCTGGAACTCATAGAGAGTTACTGTTTCTGCTGCCTGAGTGCCAAAACTAAAGGTATGGACACCATGCTTTGCCTAACCAACCGTACATGTCTATTTTGTTGTTGTTGTTGTTTTGTTTTTGAGATAGGGTTTCTCTGTGTAGCCCTGTCTTAACAACTCTGTAAGCCAGGTTGGCTTCCAACCCAGAGATCCACCTGCCTCTGCCTCCTGAGTACTGGGGTTAAAGGTGTTCGCCACCCAAAAACTTTAAATAAACAAACAAACAAACAAACAAACAAACAAATCAATCAATCAATAAATAAAGAAAGAAATGTTAGGTTGCAGGTGGTTTAGGCCACCCTTGGGTCAGGAATTTTTTCTTTGAACAGGTCAGGCTACCAGTTAAGTCAGTCCAGGCCTGCAGGCTTCCTGCCAGCCTGCTAACTGCTCTGTTAGTCTAATCTTATAGTTTATACTTATTAATAAATACAATTGATAATTAAATTGAAGTTTCAGTGGAGTTATAGGAAATATATCATCTAACAGAGAAAAATCTTGCATCTGCATAACTTAACGACATATTTATTTATGTCCAAAAATTATATGAGAAAGAAGGCTCACTGGATATTATGCCTAAATCACACTTAGTTATGAATAGGTGAAAAAGGACATGATGGTTCTGACAAATGGGTTACCAAAACAGCAACAATAAAACTGAGCAGCCAGGTAACTGAACAAAATTGCCTCAAACTATGCATCCATTGAAATGATGGATTAGGTACAACGAATAACAGCTATGTGCTAATTATGATGTTAGTTGATAAAATACTTTATAAGTAAAGATAAACAATTATTAACCAGTAAAAACATACCCCAAATATTCAACAAAGCAAAGGTAAATTCCATGCTAATTTATGTAAATATGGTAATATGAAATCTATGCTTTGTTTAAATTAATGTTTTAATTGTGTTTGCTTAATTAAAAGACCCAAGTATGAAGAAAACCATGCACAAAGTTGGTTAAAGCAAACAACCAAATAGGAACATAATCTTTGGAAAAATAGTGCTAAATATTAGAACAGAATGCTTGTATTGATTTTGAAGAAATGTGATTACTTTTGAGAAATAAGAAAAGAATAGGAACTTGTAGAGTTTTTTTTCCATTTAAACCTCTAATTTAAGCATTTTTCTCAAACTAGATTTATCTTATATATTTTAAGCTATAAAACAGAAATATTAAAACAAAGCCTACATTTAAGAGATACTGAAATTATGAATGAAATAAGCCAACAAAGTATTAGAGACAGGATCATTTGATAAGCACATATTGCAGTGCAGTGATTCTAAAAATTATTGCAGTTAAAATATGTTTTATCATTATTATTATTATTATTATTATTATTATTATTATTATTATTGGTCTTTTGAGAGGGTTCTCTATGTGACAGATCCTGGCTGACCTGGACTCACTTTGAATACCATGCTGGCCTCAAACTCACAAAGTTCTTCCTCTGCTTCCTGTGTGCTGGGATCAAAGGCATGTGGCACCAACCCCGGACAAATATGATTTATTGTTAAATGTGGACTATAATTTCCTGAAATGCTTATAGAATAGGAAAAGCCTTGCTAGACACAGTGTACCCATTCTTCATACAACATCAGTTATTTTCATATTAATTTTTAGGTAGGTATTATCATGTGCTCAGTTAGAATCACTTTGTCTTAGTCAAGGTTATATCCAGAAGAGAGATACATGTATGATCATGGTTGTGCATATACATAATTGTGTCAGACAGATAGATAGGTTCACATATATTTACAAACCAATGCTGTCAATCATGCTTTGGGAAAAGGCACTTTGGTTCTATAGAACATGCTCTGGTGTAAAGATAATCCTGAAACCACGGGTAAGTTATGATCTGTCTTTACATTTACCACTCACTCTATGGCCTTGTGGCCTTGTCTTTTCTCATTCTTAACTTCTCTATCTGTAAAGTGAGAATAAAAACAGAGCCCAGTCCCCGGTTACAGATTCTATTAGAGAAGTCTGTGAATGTTGGGAAAACAACATGGAAAATGTAATGTGCTCTTTTGCCCTTGTAGGTTTGACCTGCAAGTCTTTACAATGCCTTTTGAAAAGAGAATCAGCTCCATAGTAAATCAGAAAGTTAGTGATTATTTGAGATGGTCCGTGTACTTACTTGACTGGACCTGTCCATCTCTCGAAGCACAATTTATCATGTTCCATATCACCTTTATTTTACAGCCTAGCTTAAAACATCAAAAGCCACTTTAGTATCCCCCATGTTATCAAATGGTTGCTTCTCTGCTGTTATCTTTCAAGTCATCTCCAAAGCTGAGTTCAGTAACTGAGTCTTTTTTGATGATCTTAAAGCAGGATGAAAAGTCAGAAGAATGTTTTCCCTGTCGAGATCAATATGCTTTTGACCTTTCTTCCCTTCATCCTTGGGGAAAGGACTCTTATCACCTCACTGGTAGCTTCTGTCCTCACACTTATTTCATTTTACTCTTCTACTCCCTGGCCTCCACCAATGGGCTAGAATTCACATATCTTCAGAAATTTTCATGTTAGTTTGCATCAGAACAGGTTACACTGGGAGGCTGTTCCCATACACAGAGTCAATTATTGCTGTGGACCAAAGAAAACAAGGACTTGCTCTCTTAAAACCTTGGAGCCAAAATGCACACATACATGAATTTTAATCTGTCATGACAAGGAGCATGATTGGGGGAAATGATGTCACTTTTGTGAGCCTTCCTTTTACTTTGTGTAAATTAAAGACAATAATAACTGTCCTGGTCATCCATCAAGAATATCATTACTAAAATATAACTTTGACCAGGCTAGTGTCAAGTAGTAGTTTCTTATTATGTTTAAGAACTCAAGAAATTAAACACCAACAAACAAAATAACACAATAAAAAATGGGGAACAGAGCTAAACCAAGAATTCATAAAAGAGGAATCTCTAATGGCCAAGAGACACTTAAAGAAATGAGCAACGGGGCTGGAGAGGTGTCTCAGAGGTTAAGAGCACTGGCTGTTCTTCCCAAGGTCCTGAGTTCAATTCCCAGCAACCACATGGTGGCTCACAGCCATCTACATTGAGATCTGCCCGGGCATATATGTAGAGCAAATATTGTATACATAATAAATAAAAAACAAAAAAATTAAAAAAAAGAGCAGTTCAAAAAAAAAAAAAAGAAATGAGCAACATCCTTAGTCATCAGGGAAATGCAACTCAAAATAACTCTGAGATCCCATCTCACACATGTCAGAATGGCTAACATCAAAAACTCAAGTGACAGCACATGTTAACAAAGATGTAGAGAAAGGGAAACCCTCCTCCATTGCTGGTGGGAGTGCAAACTTGTACAACCACTTTGGAAATCAATCTGTCGATATCTCAGAAAATTGCAAATAGCTCTACTCCAAGACCCACCTATACCACTCCTTGGTATTAAACCAGAAGACTCTCTGCCAAACCACAAGGACATTGGCTCAGCTATGTTCATAACAGCTTTATTCATAATAGTCAAAACTAGAAAGAACCAAGATGACCTTCCACCAGGAATAGATAAAGAAATTGTGGTACATTTGCACAATAGAATACTACTCAGCTATTAAAAACAAGGAAATCATACAATTTGCAAGCAAATGGATGGAACTAAAAATAATCATCCTGAGTGAGGTAACACAGACAAGAAAGATACATATGGTATACTCACTTATAAGTGGATACTAGCCATATAGTACAGGATAACCTTCTTACAACCCACAGACTCAGAAGATAAGAACCTAGCATAACTATCCTCTGAGAGACTCCACCCAACAGCATATCAAAACAGATGCTGAGATACACAGGCAAACAGTGGAACTCGGGGAGTCTTGTAGAAGAAAGGGAAGAACAACAGCGGGATCCGGAGGGGACAAGAATTTTGCACGAAAATCAACAGAACCAACTGACCTAGGCACCAAGAGGCTTACAGAGCCTGAAACATCAACCAAAAAGCATATATAGACTTGACCTAGGCCCCATACACATATGTAGCTAATAGGCAACTTCATTTTAATGCTGATCACTTAGCAAGTGAAGCAGGGGCTGTCTCTGACATGGACTCTGTTGCCTGTTCATGGAACATTTTACTCTAGCTGGACTGCCTTGTCTGGCCTCAGTGGAAAAGGATGCTCTTATCCCTGATGGGGCATGATGAACTGGAAAGAGTTATTAGGGGATTCCCCTCATCTGAAGAGAAGGAGGTGAGGGAGAGGGGGAAGACGGTCGGAGGGTGGGACCAAATATGGAGATTGGAGGCGGCTGGGGTCTGGGATCAGGATGTAACTTGAATAATTAATTTAAAAAATAAATAAGTAAATACATACATAATTTTAAAACGCAAAAAAGTACTTTAAAAATTCAAATATGATTCTAAAATTTTTATGTTAATTATAGTTAGACATCATATATTATGAAATTTTGCTATATATACATGCGGTGGTTTGAATGAGAATGGCTCCCATAGGCTCACATATTTGAATACTTGGTCCACATTTGGTGTAACTCTTTAGAAAAGGTCAAGAGGTGTGGCTGGCCTTGTTGGGGGAGATATGTCACTGAGGGTGGGGGTGGGGCGCTTTCAGGTTTCAAAAGCCCACGCTATTCCTATGCCTCAAGGTTATTATCTCAAAAATGCAAGTTCTTAGTTACTGAGCTAGCACCAAGCTTGTCTGACTGCTGCCATGTTCCCTGACATGATTGCAATAGACTCCCACTCTAAAACTCCAAGCAAGCCTCCAATTAAATTCTTTCTTTTACAAGTTTCCTTGGTCATAGTATCTTGTCACTGCAATAGAAAAGTAAGGCAACACAAATCTCCTTGCTCAGCACTCGTGAGAGAAGCTTCTTCAATAGACAGTAACTGGCAGAGAAACAGAACTAGACAATGTGCAATGGGAGAATTTGGGACACTTAGCCTTAAATGGGGTGTCTTTATCAAACTCCTGTGCTCAAGGCTCAAAGATCTATGGAGAAGAGGCCAAAAGATTATAAGAGCCAAAGGTGGTGAATGACTATAAGAAAACAGAATCTTCCAGATACAACAGGCTTAATATGAACTCACAGAAAGTATGGCAACATGCATAAGACATGTATAAATTAAAGACAGACAAAGTCCCAGTAGGGAGAAGCACTAGTGGGGACAAAATTCCAACCCTAAACCAGATGCAGTGCTATAACAAAATAAATAAAATATGATCAAAAATAGCTTCATTTGAAGTTAAAATGTTTGCAGACAAACAATACATATTTTACAATATACTCAAAGAATAAAACATACTATGTACTTATTAAAATGTATTTATCAGATTTCTTTCCTTTCTATATTCTTTAATCTAATATCAGAGAGGGAATGGGGAAAGGCACAGTAGACAGGAACAGGAACATTGAAACTATATAAATTAAAAAGGAGTCAAGTGAGGAGCTTGCATGGATCAGTGAAGACCATAAGCCATGAAATGAGAAGTATGATTAACTCAAACCTCCAAAGCAGAGGTTGGCACACTGCAGCTAGACAGCTGACTTTGGTCCACTGACTGTTTTGTGTACAAGACTTAATAGAACACAGACACATTTGTTTGTTTACATCTTGTCTGGGGCTATTTTTGTGATACATGGTAAAGTTGAGTAGTTGCAATAAGGACAGCTTGGCAGGCAAAAGCAAAGCTATTTACTATGTGTCTTTCTGAAGAAAGAAAAGAAAAAAAGAAAGAAAGTTAGGAAGAAATAAAGTTCCTTAAAAACAGAGAAAATGGATAATATTCCTTGTCATAGTTAGGGTTCAGTCAAAACAGAAGTCACTGTTACTAGTGTCTGTAAGAGGACTCATTATGTTAATGAAGGAATAACCTAACCACAAAAAGTGACAGGAACAATGATAGAGATTCCCTTAATGAACTCTAGTTTGAGACAGAAGTGTGGGGGCCTTGTTATCCAGTGAACCACAGTTCACAATAATGCATGGGGTGTTCTTCCTATTTGCATAATCTATTTTAGCAAAACTATGCCTTTTTAACTGATATTTAATTTTGAATTATTTATTTTAAATTTATATTTATCAATCTCCTATTTTAAAAGATATTGGCATATATTTAGTATACATAGTGATGAGTCTTGTAAAATATATAATGTACTTTGATCACATTCACTCATACATTCACCCTTCTTTTCTCCACGTCCAAATTCTTTCAAGTCCTCTTTATTTTCCCCAATCTCATTTGTACTTTCATTTTATTCATATATACATATACATGTATATATATATATATACACACACACACAAAACATATGTATATGTTATATATCTATGTAAAATCTAGAATCCACAAGAGAAAACATAATGCTTGTCTTTTTGAGTCTGACTTTAATTAATTTAATCATTCTCAGTTACATCCATTTTTCTTGCAAATGACAGAATTTGTCTTTCTGTATGATTAAGTAATTCTCCACTGTATAAACACACACACATATACATATATACATACATGCATATATGTACATATACCACATTGTCTCTATTCATCTGTTGATGACACATAAGCAGATTCCATAATTTGGCTACTGTGAATTTCCAGACATACCTGACTGCAACCAACCTAGATAATAATGGATTACCTTTCTCATTTGCTTTGCAAATTTATGGTCTCACTGTAAGAAACTAACCTAGACACTCATACTATGGTCAAAATTTCTCCAAAGTGTAGCTTTCATGTTCTTTTGGTACAATTGGAACTGAGAAGGGTCCCACAGTGATATCAGAGTATAGTTATCAATGGATTTTACTTTCACTGACCTGTGTACTCTAAGACTGCTATGAACATTTTTTTTCCTCACTGGTGATACATGGAACTTTACTATCAGGCCTGTGGACTTCTATGACCTCCATCAGAGAATATAAATAGACTTTGTGTTTCTCTTGCCTAAAAATAGAATGAGTATGTGTACGTGACTATTTCTAGGAAGATATGACTTTTTCACTTTTGTTCTCTTCTGGATAGCTCCTATTACTAGGATGCTTAAGATCAACTCTGACATACTGTCTGACAGCCTGTGCTTCCTTAAGGCAAAGAGCTTTGCCCTTTTCACATGCTTCTGAATGCCACATGATGTCTGAAACAGATATAACTTCCAGAGAATGTTTGTAATATCATCTTAAGATCATGAATATGTGTTCCATTTTGAGATTAAAATGGATACTGCATCATCATTTAATACCTTAAAAACTATCCATGGAAAATAATGCACTCAACCCTTATGAAAGTTCTTCCAAATGTGTTCTAGTCAAATCTACCTAAGCATCAGGTATTGGAAGAGATGAGATAATTCTTCGAATAGCAGAGGCATCCTTTTTTTTTTTTTTATTCAGATTACTATTTTTTCAACATTTATTAATTTCTTCAAGTTACATCTCAATCACAGTCCTCTCCCTCCTATTCCTCCCAGGCCCACCCTCCTACCCTGTTCCCATTCTCCCTCCTATCTGCTTTTTAAAAAATTTAATGTGCATCTTTCCCCCCAAAAATCTCCATTTTAGTCCAATAAAAGGCTCTTTTTCTTGTAACAATACATACAATGCAAAGCAATGAGAAAAATTAAACAACACTTATGAAAATTATAAGGTATAATACATTCCCAGTGTCCAGTCCAGTATTTGGCAACTAATAATAATGTTCTATTATCTATCTATCTCGATGAGTTTAAAGTTCTATACCTAACTCAGTTTCCATCCTAACTTGCATTACCAACAAACTTAAAGACATCTTATTAGACCTAGAACATTCTTTTAATTCCTAAACAACTTAAAACATAACTGTGAGACTATAATTGTCTAGTCTTTAACTGCAACAGAGACCTGAGAAGATAAATAACCAAAACACAGGCATTCTTGGTTGGAGACAACAGTCAGAAACAGGATTGAGAGCAATCCTGTTTTCCTAGAAACCAGGAAAACAGGTTTGCCTTATAATCATGTGGCTGTGTCTACAGAGCTTCACAACTATGCCATTGTAGTCCCACTGTCTCATGGAAGCCTCTGATCCATAAGTACCTAGGCATTTATAAATCTGAGTAACATCTTCCAATTCCTGTGCTCACTAAGTCATACCTTGTCGAGAACTGTCTGAGCATCCCAGGGGTAGAACATATGGGTACGAATCCCTGCATGTTTCTGTCCACTTGGCTGAATTACTTGCCATGTGTGATCTTGATTTTGCCTGGCTGTGCCATGGACACAGTGTTGAGAAGTCTAGCAAATAAGAAGATAGATACAGTGTTTCTCTCAGTAATGCTACACATCAATAAAATAAATGGATTCAATGGTGGTAAATATAACACATATTTTAAGATTCTTAGTTTGTCTGGAGCTGGAAATTGTAATTCTTATCTTAACTAAAGCAACTAGGAGCTAATTTGAAGAACTGCAAAGTTAATAGTTACAGAACAGTAGGTTTAGCCAATATCCCCCCACAAATTAAAATTCAAGCCAACACATTTTTATGAGTTTAATAGATTCTGATTAGCTGGCTTTCTCTCATATATTTTTATACTCCATTTCCTGAGTTTACACAACTTCCTTTGCAAGCTAAATTAAATCCCTAAAACTCTGAGCTGAATATGCCAGGTGCAAATAATAGCCATAAACACACCCAGGGTTTGTTAAAGCCTCTTGTCTCTGAGCTAACTGTTCCCCACTTTGCAATTCCTGAAAGCTTCTAGACACTCATTTGCTTCTACTCTTATCTCTTGGAAATGTAATCAGACTGGTAGCAAAGACCACAGAATGTACAGAGAACTCAAAATTATATAAAAAGATGAGCTATCTCATTTTCTGTGTTTCATCATGTTGGAAAATCTCCCTTCAAATTATAATTTTCTTACCTATAAAATAAGAGTGACAGTTAGCAACCTTTACTTGGGGGCTATGATGGTCGATCTTAATTTCTGACTTGAGGTTTATAATTGCAGTGGAAATAATCCACTGAGTATGTCTATAAGGGAGCTTCTAGAGTTAGTTAATCAATGGGAGAAGATCTGCCATGATGTTTGTGGTAATATTCTATGAGCAAGTGTCCTAGGCTAAATGAAAAGGAAATTGTGAACTGTGTATTGGGATTCATCCCTTTCTTTATGACTGTGGTTGCAATGTGAGCTCTTGTCCAAAACATGCTACCATGACTTTCCCTAAGTGGTGGGCTGTACTTTCAATCATCTGTGAATCAAAACAAACCTTTTCTAATTCCAGTTGCTTTTAACAGTTTTTCTGTAGCAACATATAACAACAGTTAATGCACAGATTTTAAGGAAGAATATGTATTTCACACCCTTCCCCTTTGGGACAATGATCTAATGCTTTGTAGATCAGACATAAAAGGATCTGAATGACAAGAAAGTTATGAATGTGTGGGAGAGATTGGTTAACCTTTAAAGGCTAGGTTCACGATTGAAGAGAACGAAGTGATCTATGATGGAATTCTACTACACAGTTTTGATATTTTCTGTGTAGGCAACATCAACTATCATCATTGAAGAAGGTTGATAGGGAAAATAGCATAAATCAAGCTATTAAAAATACTATGAAATGATAATACATTCAGATAAGAGAATGCATTTGAGGATAGTATGAACATGGGAAAGGTGAGAGCTAATATTTTGTGAATAGAAAGGAAACAGCATATTGAATATTATGGGAATAAATATCAAATGCAAGAATCCAAGAAACCTAAGAGAAATTGTGGGTAGCTTGAAAAGTTAACCAAATCTGAAGAAGTAAAAATAATATGGTAATTTGAAATGATAACACCCAAAGTAGGTGGTAAAAACCTAAAGTAAGTGCATTACTATGTGTACGTGTGTGTGTGTGTGTGTGTGTGTGTGTGTGTGTGTGTTTATACAAGTAGTTATGTGTATAGAGTAGTTTGGAGTAGTGTAGAACACAGACAGATAATAACTCCAATGACATGGTTTATAAATGATGGTTGACTCTGGAAAGCAATCCTAGAAATGTCATACACAAACAGATAAGCAAGGCTGGGAAGGCAATGCCTAAATTTTCTTTATTCTCTTACCTTCCCTACTTAGGATTTATTGTGAGTTATGAACAAATGATCCAGTTTTTGTTTTAAATATTTGGAATTATATTTCTGTTCTGAAATTGAATGATCTAAAACATAAGTGCATAAAAATAAAGGAAGAAATATTATATGAAATAGAAGCCCTCTCAGTTTAGTTCAAAATTCCTAAAACCCTAAAGGACTTGGATGTATAAAAATCTAACATTTACAAACGGCTAGTACTTACTTTTCTTTTTTTTTCTATCAAAATTAGAGGAGTTAATTCTCTTGAGTAGACTACTCTTTTGTTCCCTGTGAGCAGTTTAAAAGGCTGTTTCATTAATTGATTGAAACAGACTCCATTTCCTATTATTTGTATTGAACATGTAGGTTCTCTTGCTTATAGGTATCCCATGCTAATACTCCCAAAGATAAGTTGTGTATGTCCTCATTAAGGATTGCATCGCAGTCAAAGAGATAATCAACCAGAACCACCAAATCCACACACAGGAATCAATGCATAGAGTCTTTTGGCTCCTTGTCAGAGTCCTAATGTTTAGACAAGCCTCTTCAGAATCTTACACATTTCAGCAAACAATTCCTGCAATAAAGAATTCTGGGTCCCAGCATGAACTCCTAGGGGTCAGTTGGCACAGAATAGGGAAATTCTTCCTCTTATAAAGGAGTGTAAAAACACTAAGGAATGGTACCCTTGGCCCAGAAACATGAGGCTCTCAAGAGGCCTTTTAGCTATGGCAGCATCACAGGCACATTGACAGAGAGTAGTGGAAATACAAGAGGGCGTCCCTGTGCTGCCTGTGGCTGCCAGCATCATTTGTAAATTCATGATATGCCTTCCTAAATCTGAAAAACATTCGAAGTGTGTTTGTGGGGGGAGGGGATCAGTCTGGAAGGTGCCATGAATGACTGTATCAGTAACTGAGCAACTGCATTTGAAGATGCACTCATCAGAATACTCGCATGTATGTGAGGAACAAACCTTCTTATAAACTACACATGAGGTAAAGGACTAACACAAACCAGAATCTCTAGCTAATTATTCACCCCACAGAGGTCCACCTTCCTCTTTCCTGAGATACCTGTTTTGCACTTGACAATGAGAACAAATGAAAAGAAGAGTTTGTAGGCTAGTCATCATTCCATGTCCCACGAAAAGGCCATATTACTATCTAAAGAAGTAAGACCAGTTCTTTTTCCTTTATATATTTTTACAACTTCAGCTTTGGATGAGGATGTTTGTAGCAAGAAGGAAGAGAAAAGGGTTAAGATAAAAGTCAACTGGTAAGTTATTCACTAATGCCTGGGACAATAGGACAAAGGCATACTTAGTAAAGTCCTTGGAAGGGCCCTAGATGTAGATTTAAAGAAGAACAATCATGTTCTCTGTGATAGTCACCTCTTTCAGGGTCAAGGCCACTTTCCAGAGTTGCTGAAGTGAATCTTTATTTTTTCCTAAAACTCAAAAGACAAGCGTCTTCAGAACCTAATTTGATTTTGATTGATTTTTGAAACTTGAGACACTTCTAAACTAATTTTCAGTATATTACTCTTGTCAACGCTTAAAGATTTTGTCAAGAGGAATTTGCTGAACAGACACAGTAATTTTGTTTCTCATTCTGGCATATCACCCTTAAAGAGGAAGCCCGGGGAGGGGCTGGCTCTGTTACTACAGCTGCTGCTGTTAGAATATGCATTGCAATTACTTGGCTGCTATTCTTGGGGTCTTCTGAAGCAGTTCAGGATGCAACTCACAGAAGCTGCAAGTATTGAAATAAGCACCCTTGAATTCTTAGCTCTTTTTGGTCAAACCGTGTCTATAGAAAAGAAATGTGAGGCCTGAGAAGTGATCAGTCCAAGGTCATACAGCAGCTTAATGGTAAATCTGGGATGGGAGATGTTCATTTTTTTGTCTCTTTCTCTCCCCAACGTATCAAGAAACACTGAAGCCCAGTTCTCCTTGCAGTGACCATGGACCAGTTTGAGATTGGATTTATTAAGTAAATACACCACAGACTACTTCAATGGAAGAAGAGGCCTCAAACTGCAGTCAATATGCCGATCGATAGACAGTAAAAAGCCACTCTGGAAGTCTAGCATAATGCTGCCCCTTACAAAATGCAGGGGCCGTGTTAGCAGTGTCTGTCTCTTTGTCTCTCTACAGTCAGAAGATCCATTGGGGGCTGTTGGAAATAACAGTGACATTACAAGATAATAACCTTTGCTCACACCAGTGCTATGCCGAGAGGGCTTTCAGAGAGTACTTGCCTTTTATTGCTTTTTGCCACCCAGGGTCTGTGGCATGCAGACAGATGGACAAGCTCATCTTCACAAATAAGCAATAGGGACACACTGTGCTGGCTCCAACCTTTGGTCTTTGCTTAAGGCAGGGCCTTCCAGACGAGGAACTGCAGGTGCCTGGATAACATCAGCAGATGCATAGCAGATAATTATTCAGGAGAGGAACAAAATTGATGGACCGCTGGCCCGTTGTGTGGCCAAAGAGGCTCAAGGATTTTCATTTGTTGTTAAAGTACCTTGAACCTGTCTAAGTTGGCTTCAACTATTAGGAAGAGAGGACAGCTGGAGAGTCAAGAATACTGTTTTAGCTATATAAACCTGTTTCTCAACACACAGCAATCTATCAGTGGATAATAATAGAACAGAATAATATGCCTTTTTCTGTATGCCTTTATTCATGAATGCATTGCCAATGCTTGGCCATGTTTGAAAATGTGACCATGGGTGAAATAGAACTTAAGATTTTGTTTTACTTTTTAAAATACTTGATAAAGAGATACTGATAAAAGAATGGGTGCTTTTTTGTTGTTGTTGGTTTTTTTTTTATTTCTTCGAGTTACATCTCAGTCAGAATCCCTTCCCTACTCCCCCTTCCTGTTCCCCCTTCCACTCTCTTCCCCCCAACAGTTCCCCCTTTCAGTCCAACAAATGGCTCCTTCTCTTATAACAGTAAATACTATACAAAACAACAGAAATAAATACACCACAATTATGAGAGTTAAATGGCTTAGCATACATTCCCAATGTTCAGTCCATATGTATTTGGCCCCTGACTTTAACATTCTACTATCTAACCATCTCCACAAGTTTAAAGTTCTATATCTAACTCAGCTTTCATACTAACTTGCATCACAATTTTAAAAACATCTTCTTAGATCCAGAACACCCTCTTGATTCCTAAACAACTCAAAATTTAACTATGAGACTCTAGCTGTCTATTCTTCAACCACCTCAGAGACCTGAGAGGGATAAATATATCTGATTATATAGGAAGTGCAGGGCCTGCAGCTTCCAAAACTAAGAAATGACATACCAGTGGCTGCCTGAACAGTTCCTAATTTCTCTCCGTACATTACAGCATCAATCTTCAGCCATTTGGCCCCATATCTCTGACAGAAATTGATTGTAGAGCAAGAATTATGAAGGACTTACCTACCCTGTCTTGGCAGAGCTAGGCTGTCGACTTACCTGCTACCAAGTTTTGTCCTTTTTGGACAGCAGTCTGTCTGCAGTTGGTGCAAGGGGTTTTTTCATGCCAAGAGAAAGGCTTGCCACTAATTCAACCATCTTATAGTGGAGGTTCTTCGATGCTCATCTTCTACTTGGAGTAGAATAGGGGGTGCTGTCAGGAGCTGACATGTCTCGATATCAAAAAATCTTAAGTTAAGAAAACATCTTTGCATGCCATATTCTGCAGATCTCTTAAGGTTTTAGAAGATGCCCTATCTATCTCTTGTATTTAGATAAGCAAATGTTGCTTGTCTCTTAACAACTTGATTTCTGAGTAGCTTAGAGAATATCTGTGATAGACTGTCATAGTAGCTAACAAAATGACACGCTTGCATGATTAGGAGTTTGTCTTTCTTAACTATCCTAAATGGTTTAAGACGGTTGGTATCAAGAGGCCAGAGGTTCACATTTCATTTTTAAGCATTACTAGGTGCAATACCTTTAAGAAGCGTTACCTTTAATTTTGTATCAATATAAAAAGATCAATACCAATGTGGCCAAATATAATCTTAATTTTGTATCAATATACAAATATCAATACCAATGTAGTCCAATGCAAACTTAATTTTGCTCAATATACAATGATCAATATCACTTTAGACAAATATAATGCTAATTTTGTATCAATATACAAAGGTATAAGGGCATATTCAATAATCTGTCCCTTCTTCTTGGTCCTTCCCATACTATGTCTATGTCCCTTTTTTCTCAAGTCTGTGCACTCCTACATAGGAGAGAAAGCAGGATACAGAAAAGAAAAAGAAGGAAGTCCCTGGGTCTAACCTCCAAAACCCATTTAACAAGACCATTTAATAGCTTGTAGTCTCTTCTCCTAAATAACAAAGTTTTTTGTTATCCATCAAATAACCAAAAAAGGGGGGGGGGGGCAAACACCCTCCCCACCCTCTGGGCATGGGACGTTGCTCTCTTAAAATGCCTTCCTGCTGATTTGGGTCATAGTAAACCTGTTTGGGGCCCAAACCAGAAAGGAAAAATGGTTAAAAATGTAAATACAATCCTTTTATGTTCAGTCCTTTTGTGCTCAGCTGTTTAGATGTCCTAAGAAGTTTGTAGACAGAAGCTGATCTTCCGGGCTTTACTGAAGCTGGACCCAGCCATACCACTTTTGGGTGTACATCCAAATGACTCCTCACGGAATCATAGGGAAGTCTCCACATCTATGTTCATAGCAGCCTTATTTGTAATAGCTAGAAACTGGAAACAAACCAGATATCCCTCAACTGAAGAATGGATTAAAAAACTGTGGTACATCTATACAATGGAATATTACTCAGCTATCAGAAACAATGAAATTATGCAATTTGCAACCAAATGGATGGAACTAGAGAAGCTCATCCTGAGTGAGCTAACCCAGACTCAGAAGGATGCACATGGCATCTATTCACTTATAGTAGGATTTTAGCTATATAGCACATATAGGATATCTGTACTACAACCAACACACCAAAGGGAACATGGACATAGACTCTTTTTTTTTTTTTGGTTGTTGTTTGTTTTTGTGGGTTTGTGTGTTCGTTGGTCTGTTTTTTAGTTTTCTCTTCCTAGCAAGGAGACACCTTTCACTGGTGGTACTGCCTCATAGGCCCCCAGTGTATGAAGAGGCTCTTGGCCCGCATATGACTCCTGAACTGTGGCGAGGGACTGTTATGTAGGGACATCCACCCCAGAGGAACAAGAGGGAAGGATTAGGGGGTAGAGGATGGGAGGGTGGGGCTGGGAAGGGGGGAAAAAGGACAATATGATGGAGATGTAACCTGAAGCAACAAATAAATTTATTAATTTTAAAAAAGCAGGTAGCAGGTTTAAAACACTGTAAATAAATTAAAGGTTACAGCCTTTCATCCTGGTTTTATAAACCTCCAAGAATCGAAAAAACTTAGAGCTAAGGTAAAATACATGAAATGTGTGGTGTTAGCCCATGCCTTTAACTTCAGCAGAGATGGGAGGAGCACTATAGAGTTAGTTGTCTTATAAATTCTAAAGTTACACAGAACAGGGTGGTGATGGTGCACACCCTTAATCCCATCATTTGAGAAGGCTACACCCTTAATCCCAACACACTAGAGACAGAAACAGGCAGATCTCAGAGCTCAAGGTCAGCCTGATACAAAACAAGCTCTAAATAGAGAAAAACTTCCATCCAGCAGTGGTGGAGGACATCTTTAATCCCTTTAGATGAGAACCACATGTCTTTGATCCCAATACTTAGAACGCAGAGACAGACACATAGGATTTGGAAGGACTTAAGTTTAAAAGCTACTTACAAAAGGCCTACTCAGTACAAACAAATTGTCCTTTGAGATCTCAAAATATATACACTAAGGCTTGTTTAGCTCCAAAATAACAAAATAATTTCTTCTTTAATCCAGATTGAAATATAATACTTTATATATTGTCAAAAAACCAAATTTGCTTCAGGAGAAATATTACCTGACGCCACTCGCCCCCCCCCAAAAAAAAAGGTAATTATCCCAGAGTTAGGATTAGGGAAGGGCTCTGTTCTTATTTTTCCAGGAGATTTAAAGCATCCATTCAAGGAATCCAGGGACAACTGGACAAAGGACACCTCAACAGAAAACAGATCAGACACCAAAGAAGACGAGTGGCTCAGATGATCCAGCCTTGCAGACTTCCTCAATAGCTGTTTCCATCAAAAGTCTACAATCACAACAACTCAAAATCATTGGTTTTTGTTTTGTTTTGTTGATTTTTGGGGTTTTTGTTTTTGTTTTTTGTTTTCTTTTGAGACAGAGTTTCTCTATGTAGTTTTGGCTATCCTGAGCTCACTTTGTAGGCCAGTCTGGCCTCAAACTCACAGAGATCTATTTGCCTGTGTCTCCAGAGTGCTAGAATTAAAGATGTGGGCCACAATGCCTGGTGAGTGCTTTTTTGTTGTTGTTAAAAAGTTGTTAAAATATAATTATACCAGTTTTTCCTTCCCTTTAGCCTCTCTAATCTCTCCTATATTCCCTGCTCCAACCTCTTCCCATGT